>CM049929.1:12148600-12163600 GCA_027405835.1 Asclepias syriaca | reverse complement strand
TGGAAAGTATCTACGATTTTATTAAATAATTATCGTACTCCCAGGGAAGTGGCAACGGCTTAGTAGTAACTAGCCTTTTATCCTAACTCCTATCTTATGATCCAGTTATGCAATCTTCATCAAATACTTTGATGAGAGTGTGATCCATTCTCCACTAGGTTCAAGTCCAATTAATCCTAAAAGTGTTTTAAAGATGAGTTCTGATTCTATGTTATACTGTTACTATACATTGATTGACCTATATTCGAGTATTTTAGACATGTCTTGGCCTGGATTGCAACTATGTTCTGTGTCTAAAGGTTACCACATCTGAGTTTCTACGCTACCGCCCCATCGTTAAGGGTAACGGCCCTACTCACGGCTCGGACTAAAGTCAGCAATGACCGCCCTATGTCACTTTGGGGATCATACTGCTCGTCTCATAACCGCCGGCATAATACTCAACTCAGCCTACCTAGACTACTTTCAACCAACAGGGTGTTCCGCAGATTATTTTATCTAGTATGGCAGACACCAATACTAATTGATGTCTGTTAAACTAAACAGGTTATGAATAGACCGTGGTTAGGAATTGTCTATAACCCTAATTTCAGTTTAAAAGAACGGCAATAGACATGCAGACATAATGGATATTTAAGCAGGTGGCCATTCTAGAAAAACATAATAACTTCAACATATATCACAAATATTCATAAAAACATAATCTGGTATTCAAATCAGTATTTGGGCAAACACAATAACAACATATAAGAGAGGGATAGGGGGACCGATGCCATAAAGAATTCACCCTTTACGAAGTCTCGCCGATGGAGCGTACTGCTGTATATGCCGTATTGCTTGACCCGACTCTGCTCGTCAGAACCTTCGGAGGACGCTTCCTCAGCCTAGTAGCTGGGCTTTACTTAACAACCCGGCTTAAGCCCAGCCCTGTGGACTGACTCTTCGAACGCCTCGAGCCCTCTTAGGATCTCCTAACGAAATCCCGGGTATTCTAGGAATACCAGAAACGAACCTATCTATAGAAGCCTAAGATCTGAGACTATTTCTCAGAAACTAAAACAAACACTAATAAGAAAGAAAACTGAGATCCGAGTCTCTGAGTGAGTTGTGTACTAGAGAATTGTACACTGGGAACCACTTAATGACTCAGATCGAGTGGAGAGGGATGGATTCAACTGCTGGAGGCCTAGGGTATTTATAGCAGCTTCCCGGAGTGAAAAATTCTGAAAAATTCGATGTGGGACAGCTTCTGGCGGCTCGGGACGCCCGTCCTGAATCGTTGACCAGGTTCAAGATGCCCGTCTTGGCGGTTTGACCGGGTCGGGACGCCCGTCCCGGACCTTTGACCGGGTCAACATTTCCAAAAATTGCGTTTTTGCCCCAGAATTTGCTGTTTTCGTCTATTTTCACCTGACACTTCCAAAATCATAAAAACCGTGAAATCAAGTAAATAGTAAACGATTAATGTCAATTTACTCTCGATTTCACATTAAAACATACATAAAAACATGCTAAAAATGTGATACGATTTTAGCGTATCAGGCGTCCCGACCTGGTCAACAGACTAGGACGGGCGTCCCAATCCGGGACGGGCATCCCGAACCCCCATATCCAGTCCCACATCGAAATTTTGATGAAAAATCACCCAGGGAAGCTGCTATAAATACCCCAAGCCTCCAGCAGTTGAAATCATTCCTCTCCACTCGATCTGAGTCATTTAGTGGTTTCCATTGTACACTTCTCTAGTACACAACTCACTCAGCGACTCGGATCTCAGTTTTCTTTCTTATTAGTGTTTTGTTTTAGTTTCTAAGAAATAGTCTCAGATCTTAGGATTCTATAGATAGGTTCGTTTCTGGTATTCATAGAATACCTGGGATTTCGTTAGGAGATCCTAAGAGGGCTCTAGGCGTTCGAAGAGTCAGTCCACAAGGCTGGGCTTAAGCTGGGTATTAAGGTAAAGCCCAGTTACTAGGCTGAGGAAGCATCCTCTGAAGGTTCTGGCGAGCAGAGTCAGGGCGAGCAATACGACATATACAGCAGTACGCTCCGTCGGCGAGACTACGTAAAGGGTGATTTCTTAATGGCATCAGTCCCCATGTCCCTCTCTTATATGTTGTTATTGTGTTGTTCTAAATATTTATTATGAATACGAGATTACGATTTTTATGAATAATTGTTGTATATGTTGACGTTGTTATGTTTTTCCGGAAATAGCCACCTGCTTAACATTCACTATGTCTGCATGTCTAATGTGCTCTTTTAAACTAAAGTTAGGGTTATAGACAATTCCTAACGACGGTCTAATCATAACCTGTTTAGTTTAACATGCATCAATTAGTATTGGTGTCTGCCATGCTAGATAAAATAACCTGCTGAACACCCTGTTTGTTAGAGTAGTCTAGGGTAAGTCGAGCCGAGTCCGATTATGTCGGCGGCTAGGGCAAGCGGTATGATCCCCGAAGTGACATAGGGCTTTCATGGATGCCTTCGTCCCGAACCGTGAGTAGGGTCGTCATTAAGGTAGGGCGGTTTATTAGAAACCTCGGATGTGGTACAGCTTTAGACACATAACATAGTTGCAATCCAGGCTAAGACATGTCTAAAATACTCGAATATAGGTCAATCAACATATAGGAATAGTATAACATAGAATCATGACTCATCTATAAAACACTTCTAGGATTAATTAGACTTAACCCTAGTGGAGAATGGATCACCCTCTCATCAAAATCATTGATGAAGATTGCATAACTGGATCATAAGATAGGAGTTAGGATAAAAGGCTAGTTACTACTAAGCCGTTGCCACTTCCCTGGGAGTACGATATTTAACTTAATAAAATCGTAGATACTTTCCAACAGACTAGCTACACGATAGGTACTCTGCCTTAGGTTCTGGTTGATTAAGTGACAATAATTGAATGCTAAGTGACAGTTAGTAAGACTCAGTCCTTAATTTCTCATAATCGACATAGGTAAATAAAGCCTATCTTTTAGCATACCAATCGAAACTGCATCAGATTTTTTGGCACCGTTGCCGGGGAAATATCATAATGAATTTAGGATTATTAGCCACAATTCTAGAGACGTATGATAGGTAACGGTAGTAAGCTAGACTTTTGAATTACACTTATCTTATGTTAGTTAGACAATCACTTTCCTAAATATAGGATTATCATAACTAATTAGTTTTAGATAATATATGGAATTAAGACACTTAGGATAATCAAATTTTAGAAAATTATTCTAAAAACATATTGAGGAAATTTACCTGCTTTCTAAATAAAATTCAAAAACCATAAAAATATATTTCTTGCTTTCTTATTTTACTTTCCTATTTTTGTTATTTGTTATTTCTAACCAGACTTTGCACTCAGAGATGAAGAGAACAGGAGCAGCTACTAACCAGGCAAAGAAAACAGAAAACCCTGACACTCCTGGACCAAAGAAGACAAAGCCAGAAGGCCCATCTAGGCCTGCACCAGAAATACCACGAGGAACTCTTCCTTCACAACCAGTGGAAGTAAACTCAAGCCCAGATGCCAGTGACCTAGTGAGACGATTCCTGAACGCCCATGAGCCTAGTCCCACGGAAGAAGATCCTTCTGAGGATACCTTCCCTCCTAGAGAAGAACCCTAGAGATCTCCAGTTCACCCTCCTGCCCAGAGAGTTCCTATAAATCCACCACCTACTGACCAAACCCAAAATTCACCAACCTCTCCTGCATACACCCCAACACCTAACGAGCGCACCCCTTCATCCGGGGGGAGTACTAACGGTTATCATTCAATGTTGTCCGTGCAGATAGATATGTTGGCTCAAAGGGTCTATGAGATGGACCAAGGAATTGCCATCAGATTGTGTCATTTAGACCAACTCAGTCTGAATATCACAACTAACGTGGACCGACTCAAAGCCACGGTCAGTCTTTAGGAGAACCAAGGTGCACAACTACTCTGGGAGATGGCTGACTTACGCAGTGAGCAGAACAGGCAGAGGGATGAGATGAGAGCCATACGCATAGAAATGCGAAGCATTCGAACGGAGCTACATGAGATCAAAGATAAGGGTCGTTGAAAAAAGGGAAGATTCTTTTACTTTTATTCTCAGCAAATAATTCGTTTGAACTAAACCTGAATAATTGACCCATATTTTCTATTTTTCAAACATTTTAAAGGGTCCTTTATATTCAACAATTTTCTTCAGACATTTTATTTTCAAATTTCTATGAAAAACAAAAGTTTTGCAAATATAGTTTATTTTTCACTAATTAAATTGTACAAACTCAGTTTTTGTTTTTCTGAAATTCTTGCTGAATTTAAGTTGGGATAAAATTAGTGTAGTCATGATTTTCGAAAAAGATTGAGGAATTTTTGCATAGAGTTTTTAACAGCTTCTGAATTTGATTGGATAAACATGAAGCCTTGTTAAAAATTATAATTATTTTTGGTATCTTGAGATTTTCAGGGAATTACGAAAAAAAGAAGATTTCGGAATTGGCACGCGTCCCGAAGCAACCCGGGACGGGCGTCCCGAAGGTTGCCCCCTCTATAAAAATTCATTTTTCTTCATTTTCTCTCAAATCCACAACCAAAAATTCATCTCTCTAAAAATATTTCTCTCTACAAATTTTTGGAAAACCCTCCAAAGTTTAAAAATTCGAGTTTCCCTCCAAAATTTGAATTTTAAACTTCACTCAAAAATTCGAATTTCCCTCCAAAATTCGATTTTCCCGCCAAAAATTTCAAAATCCTTCCCTAACCTAATTTCATCCTTCTGAATTCAAATTCACTTCCAGAATTTGAGTTTAAAGCTTTCCTTCCCACCTAAACTCTCTCGTACGTTTTTAATGGCTCCCAAACGTGCTCGTACCACATCTACCATGACAATTACCTCAGTGGCACACCCTTTTATGTTGTTTCCCTCCAGCACAGCATACCAAGAAAGATGCCTTGGGTACATCGGGCGTACGATACTGACGGGCAGAACGTTGGATTGGGCAATAGTACAGACGCTAGGAGTAGAACCGGAAGTCAGACGCATACTCGACGTGCCACCTTATAGTCGAGTATTCATCGTCACAGAGCCCACATACCTGGAGCTGGTATGTGAGTTCTATGCATCTTTTACATGCCACCAGGAGCAGATCACATTCCGCTTGGGCGGAAGAGATCGGTTGATGAGCATGGACGAGTTCGGCGTCGCCCTAGGTATCTGGCAGAGAGATGAGCTGGATACACCCGCATACACCACAGCAGTTCGAGACTTCACGACTGCAGACGTCTCCACTGCTTGGGCTCAGATCTACATGACGGGTGTCCCATACCAGCAGGCTTTGCAAAAGCCACAGGTATTTATCCTACTCTTCGTTACCTGCACGCTATCATTGCACATACATTGTCAGGACGACGGACGGCTCCCGGAACTGTCACCCAAATGGAGACATTCCTTCTGGCCAACATGCACATGGGATCTACGGTAGAGATGGCTAGACTCATGATACGCGAAAATCGTATCACATTTTTAGCATGTTTTTATATATGTTTTAATGTGAAATTGAGAGTAAATTGACATTAATTGTTTACTATTTACTTGATTTCACGGTTTTTATGATTTTGGAAGTGTCAGGTGAAAAGTAGACGAAAACAGCAAATTCTGGGGCAAAAACGCAATTTTTGGAAATGTTGACCCGGTCAAAGGTCCGGGACGGGCGTCCCGAACCCGGTCAAACCGCTAGGACGGGCGTCCTGAACCAGGACGGGCGTCCCGAACCTGGTCAACGAATCAGGACGGGCGTCCCGAGCCGCCAGAAGCTGTCCCACATCGAATTTTTCAGAATTTTTCACTCTGGGAAGCTGCTATAAATACCCCAGGCCTCCAGCAGTTGAATTCATCCCTCTCCACTCGATCTGAGTCATTAAGTGGTTTCCAGTGTACAGTTTTCCAGTACACAACTCACTCAGAGACTCGGATCTCAGTTTTCTTTCTTATTAGTGTTTTGTTTTAGTTTCTGAGAAATAGTCTCAGATCTTAGGTTTCTATAGATAGGTTCGTTTCCGGTATTCATAGAATACCCGGGGTTTCGTTAGGAGACCCTAAGAGAGCTCTAGGCGTTCGAAGAGTCAGTCCACAGGGCTAGGCTTAAGCCCAGGACGTAAGGTAAAGTCTAGCTACTAGGCTGAGGAAGCGTCCTCCGAAGGTTCTGGCGAGCAGAGTCAGGGCGGGCAATACGACGTATACAGCAGTACGCTCTGTAGGCGAGACTAAGTAAAGGGTGATTTCTTTATGGCATCAGTCCCCATACCCCTCTCTTATATGTTTTATTGCTTTGTCCTAAACATCAATTATGAATATCAGATTATGATTTTATGAATAGTTGTTTTGTATGTTGAAGTTATTATGTTTTTCCGGAAATAGCCACCTGCTAAATAATCATTATGTCTGCATGTCTAATGTAGTTTCTTTTAAACTAAAATAGGGTTATAGACAATTCCTAACCACGGTCTATTCATAACCTGTTTAGTTTAACAGGCATCAATTAGTATTGGTGTCTGCCATACTAGATAAAATAACATGCTGAACACCTGGCTTGTTAGAGTAGTCTAGGTAGGCTGAGTAGAGCGTTATGCCAGCGATTACGAGCCTTCAGAGTGATCCCCGAAAGTGACATAGGGCTTTCATAACTGTCTTTGTTCGAACCGTGAGTAGGGCCGTTTACCTTAATGATAGGGGGCGGTAGCATAGAGACTCAGATGTGGTACACCTTTAGACACAGAACATAGTTGCATTCCAGGCTAAGATATATCTAAAACACTCGAATATAGGTCAATCAACATATAGGAACAGTATAACATAGAATCAGAACTTATCTTTAAAACACTTCTAGGGTTAATTAGACTTGAACCTAGTGGAGAATGGATCACCCTCTCATCAAAGTATTTGATGAAGATTGCATAACTGGATCATAAGATAAGAGTTAGGATAAGAGGCTAGTTACTACTAAGCCGTTGCCACTTCCCTGGGAGTACGATAATTAACTTAGTAAAATCGTAGATACTTTCCAATAGACTAGCTACACGATAGGTACTCTGCCTTAGATTCTGGCTGATTAAGTGACACCATAAGACTAAACGTGACAATTAGTCAATCACAGTCCTTAATTAATCATAATCGACATAGGGTAAAATAACACCTATTTAGTACGTCAACCGGAATCGCATCAGATTTTTGGCGCCGTTGCCGGGGAAATATCATAATGAATTTAGGATTATTGGCCACAATTCTAGAGACTTATGATAGGTAACGGTAGTAACCTAGACTTTTGATTAACACTTATGTTATACCAGTTAGACAATCACTTTCCTGAATATAGGATTATCATAACTAATTAATTTTAGATAATATCTGGAATTAAGAGACTTAGGATAATCAAATTTTAGAAAATTATTCTAGAACCATATTGAGGAAATTTACCTGCTTTCTAAATAAATTTTAAAATCCATAAAAATTTTTCTCGTTTGTCTTCACTTTCCTATGTTTGTTATTTGTTATTTCTAACCAGACTTTGCACTCAGAGATGAAGAGAACAAGAGCAGCTACTAACCAGGCAAAGAAAACAGAAAACCCTGACACTCCAGGACCAAAGAAGACGAAACCAGAAGGCCCCTCTAGACCCGCACCAGAAGTACCACGAGGGACTCTTCCTTCACAACCAGTAGAAGTAACTCGAGCCCTGATGCCAGTGAACTAGTGAGACGATTCCTGAACACCCGTGAGCATAGTCCCACGGAAGAAGATCCTTCTGAGGATACCTTCCCTCCTAGAGAAGTACCCCAGAGATCTCCAATTCACCCTCCTACCCAGAGAGTTCCTCTAAATCCACCCCCTACTGATCAAACCCAGAATTCACCGACCTCTCCTGCATACACCCCAACACCTCACGAGCGCACCCCTTCATCTGCGGGGAGTACTAACGGTTATTATTCACTGTTGTCCGTGCAGATAGACACACTAACTCAAAGGGTCTATGAGATGGACCAAGGGATTGCCAGCAGACTGTGTCATTTAGACCAACTCAGTCTGAACATCACAACTAACGTAGACCGACTCAGAGCCACGGTCAATCTCCAGGAGAACCAAGGTGCACAACTACTCCGAGAGATGGCTGATCTACGCAGTGAGCAAAACAGGCAGAGGGATGAGATGCGAACAATACGCATAGAAATGCGAAGCATTCGACAGAACTACAGGAGATCAGAGACAGGATTCGTTAAAAAGGGAAGATTCTTTTACTTTTATTTTCAGCAAATAATAAGTTTGAACTGAAACTTGAATAATTGACCCATATTTTTCTATTTTTCAAACATTTTTTAAGGGTCCTTTATTTTCAACAATTTCTTCAGACATTTTATTTCTATGAAAAACGAAAATTTTGCAATTACAGTTTATTTTTCATTAACTAAATTGTATAAATTCAAATTTTTTTTTTCTTGCTGAATTTAAATAAGAATAAAATTAGGGTAGTATGATTTTCGAAAAAGTGAGACTGAGGAATTTTTGCATAGAGTTTTTTTTAACAACTTCTGAATTTCATTGGATAAACAGGAAGCCTTGTTAAAAATTATGATTATTTTTGGTATACTGAGATTTGCAGGAATTAAGAAAAAAAAAAATTTTCGGAATTGGCACGCGTCCCGAGGCAACCCGGGACGGGCGTCCAGCGGACGGGAGTCCTTCCTCCGGGACGGGCGTCCCGAAGGCCTCCCCTTCTATAAAATCTCAATTTTTTCATTTTTCCCTCAAAATTCACTTCCAAAAATCCACCTCTCTCAAATAACTCTCTCTCTTTACCTTTGGCAAACTTTTCAAATTTAAAATTTCAAGTTTCCCTCCAAAATTTAAATTTTAAATTTCCTTCCAAATTCGAATTTCCCTCCAAAATTCGAATTTCCCGCCAAAAATTTCGAAATCTTTCCCTAGCCTAATTTCAATTTCTTTTGAATTCAAATTCACCTCCAGAATTCGAATTCGAACCTTCCTTCCTACCTAAAATCCCCAAAAGTCTCTCAAACACTTTCAAACCAAATGGCTGCCAAACGTGCTCGTACCCCATCCACTATGACAGTTACCTCAGTGACACATCCTTTTATGCTGTTTCCCTCCAGCACAGCATATCAGGAGAGATGCACTGGGTACATCGGACGCACGATTCTGACGGGCAGAACGCTGGATTGGGCAGCAGTACAGACACTGGGAGTAGAGGCTGAGGTCAGACGCATACTCGATGTACTACCCTACAGTCGAGTATTCATCGTCACAGAGCCCACGTACCTGGAGCTGGTATGTGAGTTCTATGCATCCTTTGCATGCCACCAGGAGCAGATCACATTCCGCTTAGGCGGAATAGATCGGTCGATGAGCATGGCCGAGTTCGGCATCGCTTTGGGTATCTGGCAGAGAGAGGAGCTGGATACGCCCGCCTACACCACAGCAGTTCGGGACTTCACTTCTGCAGAGTCTCCACTGCTTGGGCTCAGATCTGTATGACGGGTGTTCCCTACCAGCATGGCTTTGCGAAAGCCACAGGTATCTATCCTGCTCTTCGCTACTTACATGCCATTATTGCACACACTTTGTCAGGACGACGGACGGCCCCCGGGAATGTCACCCAGATGGAGACATTCCTCTTGGCCAACATGCATATGGGATCCACAGTAGAGATGGCTCGACTTATCACAGTCATCATGCGGGGTTTTGCTACGGACACTCGGAAACAGTGTCTGGGGCTCGGGCCATTCATCACCAGGATAGCCCGCTACCTGGAGTTGGACATAGAGGGCTCGGAGCTTACTCTGGTCGCCCCAACCACTATTCCCACAGACGTTACCATCCTACGGAACATGGGAATGGTTGTCCGGGATGCGAGCGGCCGCTACACCATCCATACAGAGCAGCCAGGACAGGCTTCGGCATCAGAAGCAGCTCCACCGCATATCCATCCATCCGAGACGTTCGTGCCACGTACTGCCTTCGAACGACACATGTCGCACAGATTGGCAGAACTATCGGCACGATACAGTCGAGACATGGACCGGATCGACAGACGGCTGGCAATGATGGATGACCGGATTGACAGACGACTGGCGGTGATGGATGACAGGATCGCCATGATCACCAGTAGGATTGAGGAGATACATCAGCAGACTGCCCGAGTAGCGGAGAACTTCGAGTTTGACCTAACAGACCTCGGTCCACTGGATGGCGACCCGCCGGGTTCTTAGTCTCTCTCTCCCCTTCTTTTCTTTCTTTTTCTTTTGTCTTTTGTTTATCTTGTTCTTTGTGTATGTCTGGGCTGTATGACTATGAATCTTTGTACAAAAATGATTTATATGACATACAGAATTGTTGCATTATTTTGTTTTTTTCTTGTTTTTTTTTTATTATGTTTTATTTCTTGTCTTCAAATAAGTGTGGGGTAATTAGCTATGCATGAACACTGAGGACAGTGCCAAACTTAAGTGTGGGGTAGCAGTG
This sequence comes from Asclepias syriaca, assembly GCA_027405835.1. Lineage (NCBI taxonomy): Eukaryota > Viridiplantae > Streptophyta > Magnoliopsida > Gentianales > Apocynaceae > Asclepias > Asclepias syriaca. Next base: position 12,153,064 of record CM049929.1, on the reverse strand, counting down.
CACGGTGCACTGTAGCAGTTTGAAAAAAAAATTTCGCATGATTTTGCTTGTTTTCCCTGTATTTTCACACCCTTCCAAAATTTTTTTCAAAATTTTTCCGTCTTTCAGACTTCTAAATGCAGTATGCTTGGTTAAACAAATTGCTTATGTCTATGATATGTAGGTAGTATGTTATGGTTAGTAGGAGATAATTGATAGCTATCTTGGACTAATTGATTAGGAATAGGGAATTCCTGATAACTGAGCACAACCTTGTCTGGATTAGAGACCTCAACCAATTGCCTATTCGAGACTTAACTAGATAAAATTAGACCAGTTGTGGATATATTGGCAGTTAGAATGACTAGATGAGACTCTGAGCTAAAAGTGAAAGGAACATTAAGGAAGTTAATTACAATAGGGTAGTTTGCCAGCGGCCTTCGCTACTCGAGCACCACTCCTTCGGGGAACTTAAAGCCTGATGCCCTAAGGTCGTGTAGATCTGGGAGTCATCGGAGTGGGACTCGCTACATGGGTAGTTGAAGTTGACGTGTTCTAAGCAAACTCGAAATACCCTGAATCTATAAAGAAAATAACTAAGTGCTAAAACATTAAAAATCTGATCACCAAAGCTCAGAACTCAGAAAGTCATCTGTTGTCAGTATGTCTAGCGATAGGTCGAAGTATTATCTGGTAGCAGTTAAGATAAGAGTTCATTGTGTTGACTATCTGGTCTAGATTAGTACACACACTACACATCAGGAAGACCCTGTGACTAAGAAAAAAGTCCAACCTAGTTGTTGATTTATTTTCTGCCTGATCATAACAAACTACTAGAGACATGTGAGACCTTGTCATAGCAACCTAACCAATCAGACCTGTGTTAAGAATTGTCTGAAGAATTTTTGGAATAAAAACATGATTAGGAATTTAAGTGACTGCACTAAGGTTTAAAATCACTAACTCCATGTAGACTTTGCTTGAGGACAAGCAAAAAGCTAAGTGTGGGGTTATCTGATACGCGAAAATCGTATCACATTTTTAGCATGTTTTTATATATGTTTTAATGTGAAATTGAGAGTAAATTGACATTAATTGTTTACTATTTACTTGATTTCATGGTTTTTATGATTTTGGAAGTGTCAGGTGAAAAGTAGACGAAAACAGCAAATTCTGGGGCAAAAACGCAATTTTTGGAAATGTTGACCCGGTCAAAGGTCCGGGACGGGCGTCCCGACCCGGTCAAACCGCCAGGACGGGCGTCCTGAACCGGGACGGGCGTCCCGAACCTGGTCAACGAATCAGGACGGGCGTCCCGAACCGGGACGGGCGTCCCGAGCCGCCAGAAGCTGTCCCACATCGAATTTTTCAGAATTTTTCACTCCGGGAAGCTGCTATAAATACCCCAGGCCTCCAGCAGTTGAATTCATCCCTCTCCACTCGATCTGAGTCATAAAGTGGTTTCCAGTGTACAGTTTTCCAGTACACAACTCACTTAGAGACTCGGATCTCAGTTTTCTTTCTTATTAGTGTTTTGTTTTAGTTTCTGAGAAATAGTCTCAGATCTTAGATTTCTATAGATAGGTTCATTTCCGGTATTCATAGAATACCCGGGGTTTCGTTAGGAGACCCTAAGAGAGCTCTAGGCGTTCGAAGAGTCAGTCCACAGGGCTAGGCTTAAGCCCAGGACGTAAGGTAAAGTCTAGCTACTAGGCTGAGGAAGCGTCCTCCAAAGGTTCTGGCGAGCAGAGTCAGGGCGGGCAATACGACGTATACAGCAGTACGCTCTGTAGGCGAGACTAAGTAAAGGGTGATTTCTTTATGGCATCAGTCCCCATACCCCTCTCTTATATGTTTTATTGCTTTGTCCTAAACATCAATTATGAATATCAGATTATGATTTTATGAATAGTTGTTTTGTATGTTGAAGTTATTATGTTTTTCCAGAAATAGCCACCTGCTAAATAATCATTATGTCTGCATGTCTAATGTAGTTTCTTTTAAACTAAAATAGGGTTATAGACAATTCCTAACCACGGTCTATTCATAACTGTTTAGTTTAACAGGCATCAATTAGTATTGGTGTCTGCCATACTAGATAAAATAACATGCTGAACACCTGGCTTGTTAGAGTAGTCTAGGTAGGCTGAGTAGAGCGTTATGCCAGCGATTACGAGCCTTCAGAGTGATCCCCGAAAGTGACATAGGGCTTTCATAACTGTCTTTGTTCGAACCGTGAGTAGGGCCGTTTACCTTAATGATAGGGGCGGGGTAGCATAGAGACTCAGATGTGGTACACCTTTAGACACAGAACATAGTTGCATTCCAGGCTAAGATATATCTAAAACACTCGAATATAGGTCAATCAACATATAGGAACAGTATAACATAGAATCAGAACTTATCTTTAAAATACTTCTAGGGTTAATTAGACTTGAACCTAGTGGAGAATGGATCACCCTCTCATCAAAGTATTTGATGAAGATTGCATAACTGGATCATAAGATAAGAGTTAGGATAAGATGCTAGTTACTACTAAGCCGTTGCCACTTCCCTGGGAGTACGATAATTAACCTAGTAAAATCGTAGATACTTTCCAATAGACTAGCTACACGATAGGTACTCTGCCTTAGATTCTGGCTGATTAAGTGACACCATAAGACTAAACGTGACAATTAGTCAATCACAGTCCTTAATTAATCATAATCGACATAGGGTAAAATAACACCTATTTAGTACGTCAACCGGAATCGCATCAACTCATCACGGTCGTCATGCGAGGATTTGCTACAGACACCCAGAAACTGTGTCTGGGGCTCGGACCGTACATCACCAGGCTAGCCCGCTACCTGGAGTTGGACATAGAGGGCTCGGAGCTGACCCTGGTCGCCCTGACCACCGTTCCCACTGATCTTACCATTCTACCGAACATGGGAATGGTTGTCCGGGATGCGAATGGCCGCTACACCATCCACAAGGAGCAGCCAGGACAGGCATCGGCATCGGAAGCATTTCCAGCGCATATCCCTCCGTCCGAGACATTCGTACCACGTACTGCCTTCAAACGACACATGTCGCACGGATTGGCAGAACTATCAGCCCGATACAGTCGAGATATGGACAGGATTGATAGACGGCTGGCGATGATGGATGACAGGATCGACAGACGGCTGGCGATGATGGATAACAGGATCGCCATGAACACCAGCAGGATTGAGGAGATACATCAGCATACTTCCCGAGTGGTGGAAAACTTCGAGTTTGACTTTACAGCAAACCTCGGTCCACTGGACGATGATCTACCGGGTTCTTAGTCTCTCTCTCCTTCTTTCCTTTCCTTTCTTTTGCTTTTGTTTTTCTTGTTCTATGTGTATAAACATGTCTGGGCTGTATGACGTATGAATCTATGTACAAAGTTGATTTATATGACATACATAATTGTTTGCATTATTTTATTTTTTAATTTTTTTTTATGTCTTTCTTACCCATAGTGTGGGTAAGCATCTTTTCTTTGTGTTTTATTTCTTGTTTTCAAATAAGTGTGGGGTAATTAGATATGCATGAACACTGAGGACAGTGCCAGAATTAAGTGTGGGGTAGCTGTGCACGGTGCACTGTAGCAGTTTGCAAAATTTTTTTGCATGCTTTTGCTTGTTTTCCCCATATTTTCACACCCTTCCAAAAAAATGTTTTTCAAAATTCTTCAAAATTTTCCGTCTTTCAGACTTCTAAATGTAGTATGCTTTGTTAAACAATTGCTTATGTCTATGATATGTAGGTAGTATGTTATGGTTAGTAGGAGATAATTGATGACTATTGCTGAACTAATTGATTAGGAATAGAGAATTCCTGATAACTGAGCACAACTTTGTCTGGATTAGAGACCTCAGCCAATTGCCTGTTCGAGACTTAACTAGATAAAATTAGACCAGTTGTGGATATATTGGCAGTTAGAATGACTAGATGAGACTCTGAGCTAAAAGTGAAAAGAAATAAAAGGAAGTTAATCAAATAAGGGTAGTTTGCCTTCGGGGAATTTAAAGCCTGATGCCCTAAGGTCGTGTAAGATCTGGGAGTCATCGGAGTGGGACTCGCTACATGGGTAGTTGAAGTTGACGTGTTCTAAGCAGACTCAAAATACCCTGAATCTATAAAGAAAATAACTAAATGCTAAAACATTAAAAATCTGATCACCAAAGCTCAGAACTCAAAAAGTTATCTGTTGTTAATATGTCTAACGATGGGTCAAAGTGTTATCTGGTAGTAGTTAAGACAAGAGTACATTGTGTTGACTATCTGGTCTAGACTAGTACACACACTACACATCAGGAAGACCCTGTGACTAAGAAAAAAGTCCAACCTAGTTGTTGATTTGTTTTCTGCCTGATCATAACAAGCTACTAAAAACATCTGAGACCTTGTCATAGCAACCTAACCAGTCAGACCTGTGTTAAGACTTGTCTGAAGAATTTTTGGAATAAAAAC
>CM049929.1:12131100-12143600 GCA_027405835.1 Asclepias syriaca | reverse complement strand
ACCTGCTAAATATTCATTATGTCTGCATGTCTAATGTAAGTCTCTTTTAAACTAAAACTAGGGTTATAGACAATTCCTAACCACGGTCTATCCATAACCTGTTTAGTTTAACAGGCATCAATTAGTATTGGTGTCTGCCATACTAGATAAAATAACCAACGGAACACCTTGTTTGTTAGAGTAGTCTAGGTAGGCTGAGTAGAGAGTTATGCCGGCGGTTTTGCGACGAGCAGCATGACCCCAAAGTGACATAGGGTACCGTTCATTGCTGACTTTAGTCCGGGCCGTGAGTAGGGCCGTTTACCTTAACGATGGGGCGGTAGCGTAGAGACCTCATATGTGGTACACCTTTAGACACAGAACATAGTTGCATTCCAGGCTAAGATATATCTAAAACACTCGAATATAGGTCAATCAACATATAGGAACAGTATAACATAGAATCAGAACTCATCTTTAAAACACTTTTAGGATTAATTAGACTTAAATCTAGTGGAGAATGGATCACCCTCTCATCAAAGTATTTGATGAAGATTGCATAACTGGATTATAAGATATGAGTTAGGATAAAAGGCTAGTTACTACTAAGCCGTTGCCACTTCCCTGGGAGTACGATAATTAAATTAATAAAATCGTAGATACTTTCCAATAGACTAGCTACACGATAGGTACTATGCCTTAGGTTCTGGCTGATTAAGTGACACCATAAAGACTAAATGTGACAATTAGTCAATCACAGTCCTTAATTATTCATAATCAACATAGGGTAAAATAACACCTATTTAGCATATCGGTCAGAAACCGCATCAGATTTTTGGCGCCGTTGCCGGGGAAATATCATAATGAATTTAGGATTATTGGCCACAATTCTAGAAACTTATGATAGGTAGCGGTAGTAACCTAGACTTTTGACTTACACTTATCTTATACTAGTTAGACAATCACTTTCCTAAATATAGGATTATCATAAATAATTAATTTTAGATAATATCTGGAATTAAGACACTTAGGATAATCAAATTTTAGAAAATTATTCTAAAACCATATTAAGGAAATTTACCTGCTTTCTAAATAAATTAAAACCCATAAAAATATTTTTTTTCTTGCTTTCTTGTTTCACTGTGCTACTTTTTGCTATTTGTTATTTTTAACCAGACTTTGCACTCAGAAATGAAGGGAACAAGAGCCCAGGATATTCTGGACGAAGTAGAACATAACACTTCCCCAAAAATCCAAACAATTCCTTCTTCTCCCGAATACACTCCTGCTTCTCCCGAATACACTCCTGCCTCTCCCGAATACACTCCTGCTTCTCCCGAATATACTCCTAAATCTCCCGAGTACACCCCGAAATCTCCTGAATATACTCCTGCATCCCCCGCACCTAACGACCAACCACCTTCATCAGAGGATAGCACTGACAGTTCTCAATCAGCCTTGGCTGCCCGGGTAGATGCTATATCTCACAGGATAAGCGCTATGACTCAGACAATACCGGGCGGACTAAGACGATCATATCAGGCTGTTCTAACCTTAAGTTCTGGAGTAACCCAACTCAGAACCACAATAGAACGCCAAAATGTGCAATTACTCCGAGAGATGATGGAAATCTTGAAGGAACAAAGGAACCAGCAGGAGGAAATGCGCAACATACAAGCAAAACTGCAAGAGATCCGAAGCATTCGGACAGAACTACAGGAGATCAGAGACATGATTCATTAAAAAGGGAAGATTCTTTTACTCTCAACAAATAATTCGTTTGAACTGAAACTTGAATAATTGACCCTTATTTTCTATTTTTCAAACATTTTTAAAGGGTCATTTATATTCAACAATTTTCTTCAGACAGTTTATTTTGAATTTCTATGGAAAACAAGAGTTTTGCAAATACAGTTTATTTTCCACTAATTACATTGCACAAACTCAGTTTTATTTTTCTGAAATTCTTGCTGAATTTAAGTTAGGATAAAATTAGGGTAGTCACAATTTTCGAAAAGAGACTGAGAATTTTTTCATAGAGTTTTTAACAACTTCTGAATTTTATTGGATAAACATGAAGCCTTGTTAAGAATTATGATAATTTTTGGTATTTTGAGATTTTCAGGGAATTACGGAAAAAAAAATTAAATTTTTTTTTCCCCAGAATTGGCACGCGTCCCGATGTAACCCGGGACGGGCGTCCCGAAGGTCACCCTTCTATAAAAATTCAATTTTTTTCATCTTCTCTCAAATCTACAACCAAAAATTCATCTCTCTAAAAAAACATTTCTCTCTAGCCTCTCTCTACAAATTTTTGGCAAACTCCTCAAAGTTTAAAAATTCGAATTTGCCTCCAAAATTTGAATTTTAAACTTCACCCAAAAATTCGAATTTCCCTCCAAAATTCGATTTTCCCGCCAAAAATTCAAAATTCGCCCCTAACCTAATTTCATCCTTCTGAATTCAAATTCACCTCCAGAATTTGAGTTTAAAGCTTTCTTCCCCACCTACACTCTCTCATACGTTTTAAATGGCTCCCAAACGTGCTCGTACCACATCTACCATGACAGTTACCTTAGTGACACATCCTTTTATGTTGTTTCCCTCCAGCACAGCATACCAAGAGAGATGCACTGGGTACATCGGGCGTACGATACTAACGGGCAGAACACTAGATTGGGTAGCAGTACAGACACTGGGAGTAGAGCCAGAAGTCAGACGCATACTCGACGTGCCACCCTACAGTCGAGTATTCATCGTCACCGAGCCCACATACCTGGAGCTGGTATGTGAGTTCTATGCGTCTTTTACCTGCCAACAGGAGCAGATCACATTCCGTTTAGGCGGAATAGATCGATCGATGAGCATGGCCGAGTTCGGCATCGCCCTAGGCATTTGGCAGAGAGATGAGCTGGATACGCCCGCATACACCACAGCAGTTCGAGACTTCACATCTGCAGACGTCTCCACTGCTTGGGCTCAGATCTGCATGACGGGTGTCCCATACCAGCATGGCTTTGCAAAAGCCACAGGTATTTATCCTACTCTTCGTTACCTGCATGCTATCATTGCACACACATTGTCAGGACGACTGACAGCGCCCGGAACTGTCACCCGGATGGAGACGTTCCTTCTAGCCAACATGCACATGGGATCTACAGTAGAGATGGCTAGACTCATAGCGGTCGTCATGCGAGGATTCGCTACAGATACTAGGAAACAGTGTCTGGGACTCGGACCATACATCACCAGGCTAGCCCGCTACCTGGAGTTGGACATAGAGGGCTCGGAGCTTACTCTGGTCGCCCCAACTACTATTCCCACAGACGTTACCATTCTACGGAACATGGGAATGGTTGTACGGGATGCGAATGGCCGCGACACCATCCACACGGAGCAGACAGGACAGGCATCGGCATCGGAAGCATTTCCAGCGCATATCCCTCCATCTGAGACGTTCGTGCCACGTACTGCCTTCGAACGACACATGTCGCACGGATTGGCAGAACTATCGGCCCGATACAGTCGAGATATGGACATGATTGACAGACGGCTGACGATGATGGAGGACAGGATTGACAGACGGTTGGCGATGATAGATGATAGGATCGCCATGAACACCAGCAGGATTGAAGAGATACATCAGCAGACTTCCCGAGTAGCGGAAAACTTTGAGTTTGACTTAGCAGACTTAGGTCCACTGGACAACGATCCGCCGGGTTCTTAGTCTCCCTCTCCTTCTTTCCTTTTCTTTCTTTTTCTTTTGTTTTGTTTTTCTTGTTTTATGCGTATAAACATGTCTGGGCTGTATGACGTATGAATCCATGTACAAATTTGATTTATATGACATACAGAATTGTTTGCATTATTTTATTTTATGTCTTACTTACCCATACAGAATCCTTTATTTTTCTGTTTTATTTCTTATTTTCAAATAAGTGTGGGGTAGCTAGATATGCATGAACACTGAGGACAGTGCCAGACTTAAGTGTGGGGTAGCAGTGCACGGTGCACTGTAGCAGTTTGCAAAACACTGTAGCAGTTTGCAAAATTTTTCGCATGAATTTACTTGTTTTCCCCGTATTTTCACACCCTTCCAAAAAAAAATTTCAAACTTTTTCCGTCTTTCAGACTTCTAAATGCGGTATGCTTGGTTAAACAATTGCTTATGTCTATGATATGTAGGTAGTATGCTATGGTTAGTAGGAGATAGTTGATAGCTATCTTGGACTAATTGATTAGGAATAGGGAATTCCTGATAATTGAGCACAGCTTTGTCTGGATTAGAGACCTCAACCAATTACCTTTTCAAGACTGAACTAGATGAAATTAGACCAGTTGTGGATGTTTTGACAATTAGAATAACTAGATGAGACTCTGAGCTAAAAGTGAAAGGAAACAAAAGATAGTTAATCAAATAAGGGTAGTTTGCCAGCGGCCTTCGCTACTCGAGCACCACTCCTTCGGGGAATTTAAAGCCTGATGCCCTAAGGTCGTGTAGATCTGGGAGTCATCGGAGTGGGACTCGCTACATGGGTAGTTGAAGTTGACGTATTCTAAGCAGACTCAAAATACCCTGAATCTATAAAATAACTAAATGCTAAAACATTAAAAATCTGATCACCAAAGCTTAGAACTCAAAAAGTTGTCTGTTGTTAATATGTCTAGCGATAGGTCGAAGTGTTATCTGGTAGTAGTTAAGACAAGAGTACATTGTGTTGACTATCTGGTCTGGACTAGTACACACACTACACATCAGGAAGACCCTGTGACTAAGAAAAAAGACCAACCTAGTTGTTGATTTGTTTTCTGCCTGATCATAACAAACTACTAAAAACATCTGAGACCTTGTCATAGCAACCTAACCAGACAGACCTGTATTAAGACTTGTCTGAAGAATTTTTGGAATAAAAACATGACTAGGAATTTAAGTAACTTCAGGTAGACTTTGCTTGAGGACAAGCAAAAGGCTAAGTGTGGGGTTATCTGATACGCGAAAATCGTATCACCTTTTTAGCATGTTTTTACGTATGAATTTGGGTGAAATCAAGGGCAATTTGATCTTGATTGTGCATTATTCACTTAATTTCATAGTTTTTATGATTTTGGAAGTGTCAGGTGCAAAGTAGACGAAAACAGCAAATTTTGGGGAAAAACACAATTTTTGGAAATGTTGACTCGGTCAAAGGTTCGGGACGGGCGTCCCGACCAAGCCAAGCCAGAGGGACGGGCGTCCAGAACCAGGGACGGGCATCCCGACCTGGTCAACAGACCAGGACGGGCGTCCCGAGCCGCCATAAGCTGTCCCACATCGATTTTTTCAGAGATTTTCACTCCGGGAAGCTGCTATAAATACCCCAGTCCTCCAGCAGTTGAATTCATCCCTCTCCACTCGATCTGAGTCATTAAGTGGTTTCCAGTGTACAATTTTCCAGTACACAACTCACTCAGAGACTCGGATCTCAGTTTTCTTTATTATTAGTGTTTGTTTTAGTTTCTGAGAAATAGTCTCAGATCTTAGGTTTCTATAGATAGGTTCGTTTCTGGTATTCATAGAATACCCGAGATTTCGTTAGGAGATCCTAAGAGAGCTCTAGGCGTTCGAAGAGTCAGTCCACAGGGCCAGGCTTAAGCCCAGGACGTAAGGTAAAGTCTAGCTACTAGGCTGAGGAAGCGTCCTCCGAAGGTTCTGGTGAGCAGAGTCAGGGCGAGCAATACAACATATACATCAGTACGCTCCGTAGGCGAGACTTCGTAAAGGGTGATTTCTTTATGGCATCGGTCCCCATGTCCCTCTCTTATATGTGTTATTGCTTTGTTCTAAATATGAATTATGAATATCAGATTACGATTTTATGAATAGTTGTGTTATATGTTGAAGTTTTTATGTTTTTCCGGAAATAGCCACCTGCTAAATATTCATTATGTCTGCATGTCTAATGTAAGTCTCTTTTAAACTAAAACTAGGGTTATAGACAATTCCTAACCACGGTCTATTCATAACCTGTTTAGTTTAACAGGCATCAATTAGTATTGGTGTCTGCCATACTAGATAAAATAACCAACGAAACACCTTGTTTGTTAGAGTAGTCTAGGTAGACTGAGTAGAGAGTTATGCCGGCGGTTTTGCGACGAGCAGCATGACCCCGAAGTGACATAGGGTACCGTTCATTGCTGACTTTAGTCCGGGCCGTGAGTAGGGCCGTTTACCTTAACGATGGGGCGGTAGCGTAGAGACCTCAGATGTGGTACACCTTTAGACACAGAACATAGTTGCATTCCAGGCTAAGATATATCTAAAACACTCGAATATAGGTCAATCAACATATAGGAACAGTATAACATAGAATCAGAACTCATCTTTAAAACACTTTTAGGATTAATTAGACTTAAACCTAGTGGAGAATGGATCACCCTCTCATCAAAGTATTTGATGAAGATTGCATAACTGGATTATAAGATAGGAGTTAGGATAAAAGGCTAGTTACTACTAAGCCATTGCCACTTCCCTGGGAGTACGATAATTAAATTAATAAAATCGTAGATACTTTCCAATAGACTAGCTACACGATAGGTACTCTGCCTTAGGTTCTGGCTGATTAAGTGACACCATAAAGACTAAATGTGACAATTAGTCAATCACAGTCCTTAATTATTCATAATCAACATAGGGTAAAATAACACCTATTTAGCATATCGGTCGGAAACCGCATCACCCATAGTCCGATGGTCCAAACTCTTCTCAACCAGCTTGTCAAACTGTTTTCGAATCACAGGTGGAGCCCTCCTAGACTTCTGTCTTTCTCTTTTGAATTCATCCTTGTTGTACTTCTTCAAGTAACTCACATGGAAAGTAGGATGAATCTTAAACCTGTCAGGTAGTTTAAGTCGATATGCAATATTGCCTACCCTTTTGATTACCTCGAATGGTCCATCATACTCAGGTATCAATCCACGATGAACAGTCTTCCCACTGATCTTCTTCCAAATTTGAGGGGTCAGTTTCAGCAACACCAAGTCACCTACCTCAAATTTCACATCACGTCGATGCTTATCAGCATACTTCTTCATCCTTCTTTGAACCATCTCCAAATTGTCTCTTGCTTCGGCAATCATCTCTTGCTTTGCCTTGGCAAATCTCTGAGCTGCTGGACACGTTCCAACACTTGGCACAACCATTGCCAAATCTTGTGGAGTCGTTTGCTACTATCCATTCACTAACTCAAATAGACTCATCTTCGTTGCAGAAGATCGATGAAGATTGTAAGAAAACTGAGATGAGTCAAGAAGATTCACCCAATTCTTCTGACTCGCCGTCACATAATGCCTCAGGTACTCCTCCAACAAGGTATTGATCCTCTCTGTTTGACCATCAGTCTGAGGATGATTGGCAGTCGAAAACTTCAATTCATATCCCAATAATCCGAACAACGCCACCCAAAATCTACTAGTAAATCTGGCATCCCTGTCACTCACTATGTCCTTTGGAATACCAAAGTATTTTACAACATGTTTGAAAAACAATTCAGCTGCCACATCAGCTGGACAAGATGATGGCACTAGGACAAATACATCGTATTTCGAAAACCTATCCACTATAACAAAAATAGAACTCAGGTCGTTCACCTTGGGTAATCCAGAGATGAAATCCATTGAAATACTCTGCCACGGTCCCTCAGGAATGGGAAGGGGTTGTAGCAAACCAGGTTCCCTTTGCCTTTCCACCTAATCTTGTTGACACACCAAACATGTTCGGACGTATGCTTCGATGTCATCCTCCATCTTTGGCCAAAAGAATCTTCTTGCTAGCAAAGAACGAGTTCTTTCGATGCCGGGATGACCAGCCCACAATGAGTCATGTGCTTCCTTAAGCAACATCCTTCTCAACTCTCCACTTGGGACATAGGCTCGCCCCCTTTGGCATACAACAAGCCATCGGACAGCTTCTCCTGCGTCTTAAAATATGTGTTCGCCACATTGTCTGTCACCACTGTGAAAGACGAGCCCAACAAGTAGTGCCTCCAAATCGTAAGGCAATGGATCACAGCTGTCATCTCCTTCTCATGGGCAGAATAACGCTGCTCACAATCCTTCATCTTGCGGCTCTCAAATGCTACTGGGTGCTGTCCTTGTATCAACACACCACCGATCCCACGATCAGACGCATCCGTGTGCACCTCGAAGGGCACATCAAAATTAGGCAACTGTAGCACAGAGGCTGTCACAATAGCCCTCTTGAGCTTCTGGAATGCTTCCACACACTCCTTGCTCCACTTCCAATCTACTCCCTTCTTCAAGAGGTCGGTCAAAGGGCTTGCCACACTTGCATACCCACCAATGAATCTTCGATAATAATTGGCTAATCCCAAGAAAGATCTCAATTCTGCCACTGTCAATGGGGCAGACCAACTTTCAATAGCCTCTACCTTTCGAGGATCCATTCTCACTGACCCATGGCTAATTATGTGCCCGAGGAACTTAATTTCCTCCTTACAAAATTCGCACTTCTCCCTCTTGACATAGAGTATATACTCCCTCAATTTTGCAAACACAAGTCTTAGATGTCTAACATGCTCCTCTAAGCACTCACTATAGATAACAATATCATCTAAATAGACAACTACGAATTTATCCAAAAATTCATACAGAACATCATTCATCAATTTGCAAAATGTCGCAGGGGCATTAGTTAAGCCAAACGGCATGACTAAAAACTCGAATGAGCCATACCTTGTCACAACCGTGGTTTTGGCTTCATCCCCATTGGCAATCCGTACTTGCCAATATCCTGACCGCAGGTCGATCTTAGTGAAGTACCTTCCTTTCGCTAGCCTATCGAACAAATCCAACTGATTTGGGATAGGATACTTGTTCTTCACTGTCAACTTGTTCAAGGCTCGGTAATCTACGCAGAATCGCATCGAGCCATCTGCCTTCCTCTGGAACAAGGCAGGGGCACCATAAGGGGCCTTTGAGGGTCTGATAAATTGCGCTTCCAGCAATTCTCCCAGCTGTTTCCTCAATTCCAACAACTCTGCTGGTCCCATCCGATATGGTGCTTGCGCGGCTGGTACTGCTCCAGGTACCAACTCAATCTGGTGATCAATGGCACGCCTCGGGGGCAGCATCTTGGGCAACTCGTCGGGCATCAAATCAGCAAACTCATCCAACACATTGGACACGGATTCAGGCAACTCTGAGTGATCCCCATCTGTCTCTTCCAACAAGACAGCAAAAAATGTTGGTTCACCCCGTCTCAACCCATCCTTCAATTGCATCGCCGACAACATCCCCTTTGCATCCTTTTGATCCAAGTCCTTGTACGTACATTGTACAAAGTTTGGTGTCCCCTCGTCCATAATCATCAATCCACGCAAATGTGGCATCACCGCCACCTTGGCCATAGCCAAGAATTCAATCCCTAGAATGAGATCGAAGTCGTCCAATGGAACGACCGTCACCTTGCACTGGCCTTCCCAAGCTCCCATCTTCAATGACACCATGGCACTGCCTTTCACCCGTTGTTGCACTGCATTGACAGTCTTAATGGTATAGGAACTCTCTTGCAGTGCCAACTGCAAGCGTGTGGCTTCTCGATCAGCCACAAATTTGTTTGTTGCGCCATAGTCTATCATTGCCCACAACTTCACACCATTCACAACCACTTGCACGTACATCAACCCACGTACCGGTTGTGGTCGCTTAGACACTTGAATGGCATTGCACAACTGAATAGGATTCACACGAGCAGGTAGATCCCGTTTGGTCTCATCCTCAATTTGGACAACAGCCAAATTTTGATTCCTCCTCGGCTTAGGACATTGATAAGACATGTGTCCAGTCTCCTTACAATTGAAGCACTTGACACGGAAATCCTTAGTTTTCCCAACAACAACATCTCTCTTCTTGGTTTTGTCATTCCAAGACTTACCCTTGTTCTTCGATGGAACAGTCTTTCTCTCGGGGGTAGGAGGAGCTGAAGATTGCAAGTCTGTCAATCTTTCTGCCATTGAATAGGCCTCCCTCACATCTTTAGGGTTTTGTCTCATTAGCTTGATCCTAACCCACTTCTTCAACCCTGACAAAAAGTTGAACAACTTGTCCTCCTCGGACATGTTAGGTATATTCAGAAGGATTGCAGAGAATTGATTCACGTACTCTCGAACAGTACCCGTCTGTTCTAGTCTCTTCAAGCTCTCACGAGCCATCCACGCATAATTCTTTGGCAAGAATTGCTCCATCAATTCCTCCTTCATATGTCGAAAGATCGGACTACTTCTTTCGTAGGGTCCGCTTCCCTTGTCTGCCACCATAACTTGGCAGTATCTACGAGGAACAATGATATAATCACCACTTGTTCACTCTCCGGGACTCTAGCCGTCGCAAAGTACTTCTCCAGATCCCACAAGAAACTCCTGATCACCGTCGCATCCCGAACACCCGAATATGTTCTAGGTTCAGGCACCCTGAACAATGGTTGTCTAACACTGGTCCCAACAGTATTAGATTGTAGTGCCGCAACACTAGCCTTCAATGCGTCGATGCTTGTCTTCATATTGTCGACAATCTCCTGGAGTTTGTGCAAATCCGCCACCATATCTGGCGGCCCCTAGATCTGATCTATCAAGGGACGAGCATTCTGAACATGCTCCAACACACCAATCGCCTGCACATGATGCGAGAACAAGGTCTCCAGCCTTGTCAACCGATCCGTAGTAGAGGCATGCGGATTCGGCGTACTGTCGAGGCGTATCGGTACTCTCCTCCGCAAATCTTCGGACGAACTAGACATTTTCGCAAGGGTTCGACTGCGCTCTGATACCAATTTGTCACGAAGTGCCTCTTCCTGACATGACCACCAGTTCACGGCACTCAACTCAACTTGCACGGGTACGTGCGCACGCACAGGTACACACACACACAACGGAAAAATCACAAGTATAGAGATAGACACGATATTTACGGGCAACTCACCCAACCTTTCTATGTTAATCAAATAGTAAGGGATTACAATGTATACGCAACCGTTCACAAGGCTACACGGCCACACAGGCCTACACGATAGAACAACCTAGTCTATCTCTCTATCTCTCTCGCTCCCTTCTCGCTCGCTATCAGCTGCTCTCGCTAGCTCTTGTTGTGCTCTCGCTCAACTGCTTTCTCCCTTGCCCATCTGCCCCTATTTATAGCCACTAGGGATGGGTAGGGTTTAGAGTCAACACACGATCCACGGATCGTGCCAACAATCTCGGTTTGACTCTTTCCACTTACGAGTCACGGATCATGCTTCCATTCTCGGTTTGACTCTTTCCATTCAGATATCATTAGGGTTTCCAACAGTCTGGGTCTGGGCCTCAGCCCACTCTACCACTCCGCAGCCTACGCCTATCTTCCTTCTATAAAAGGGACGCTTAGCCAACCCCAAAGCCAATCGCAATTTCACACTTGCTCGGCCGCTGCACACTTGCTCGGCCGCTATCACACTTGCCCGGCCGCCGCCAGAGCTGTCCCGCACCAACGGGACAAAGGGGCTCATAGTAGGCCCCTATCCTACCATCGAAAGTTGATAGGGCAGAAATTTGAATGATGCGTCGCCGGCACGAGGGCCGTGCGATCCGTCGAGTTATCATGAATCATCGAAATAACGGGCAGAGCCCGCGTCGACCTTTTATCTAATAAATGCATCCCTTCCAGAAGTCGGGGTTTGTTGCACGTATTAGCTCTAGAATTACTACGGTTATCCGAGTAGTAGATACCATCAAACAAACTATAACTGATTTAATGAGCTATTCGCAGTTTCACCGTCTGAATTAGTTCATACTTACACATGCATGGCTTAATCTTTGAGACAATCATATGACTACTGGCAGGATCAACCAGGTAGCATTCCTCGACGACATCCTGCCTGCAAGGCCGAACCGAGGCGGGAGCGACTGTCGTGCACCGTCGTTATGGTCTATCTAACGTATGCTCGGGCGAGGACGAGATGTCGCTTGCCCTCAATGCTTTCAGTATCCGAGAGCTTAATCACTGACCGTTCACCGCCACAGCCGGACGTGACTTGGGTAACGGACCGAGAGATACGAGTTTCACCCCGTGCCCCCGACCGAAGCGGGGAGCACGAAACGAACGAGGGAGGTCGGGACGAGAGCAAATGCCATCGTGCAGTAGGTACGCAACATAAGAAATCGGGTCTCGGCCAAGGCTGTGCCGCACTTGAGCCAAGCTTGAAGACTCGCGGGGGGTGCGGCGCCGCTACCCCCGAGCAGGGAACCGACGCACCCCACCGCACAAAGCCACCACTCATGCACCGTAACGTATGGCACATGTCGGGCAGTCAAGCCGCACCACGAGAGCAGCCGTCCGCGCGGGAACGACAACCCAACCGGGGAAACTTGATAGCCCAACTTGTGCGCCGAACGAATGCGTGACGAACCAGGGATCGGTGCCGATTGTGCCTACAGCCGGGCGCGCATGCACCTAAGCACAAGACGCCCCCGCCGGGCGCACGGAAGAAAACA
>CM049929.1:12113600-12123600 GCA_027405835.1 Asclepias syriaca | reverse complement strand
AAAATTTATTTAGACAATTCTTAACACAGGTCTGACTGGTCAGGTTGCTATGACAATGTCTCAAATGTCTCTAGTAGATTGTTAGGATTGGGCAGAAAACAATTTAACAACTAGGTTGAACTCTTCTCTTAGTCATAAGGTCTTCCTGATGTGTAGTGTGTGTACTAGTCCAGACCAGATAGTCAACACAATAAACTCTTGTCTTAACTATTACAAGATAACACTTCGACCTGTCGCTAGACACACTGACAACAGATAACTTTCTGAGTTTTGAGCCTTGGTGATCAGATTTTAATTATTTAGCTCTTATTGATTTCTTTTGTTTATGGATTCAGGGTATTTTGAGTCTGCTTTGAACACGTCAACTTCAACTGCCCATGTAGTGAGTCCCACTCCGATGACTCCCAGACCTACACGACCTTAGGGCATCAGGCTTTAAGTTCCCCGAAGGAGTGGTGCTCGAGTAGCGAAGGCCGCTGGCAAACTACCCTATTTTTTTTTCATC
The DNA here is from genome assembly GCA_027405835.1 of Asclepias syriaca. Lineage (NCBI taxonomy): Eukaryota > Viridiplantae > Streptophyta > Magnoliopsida > Gentianales > Apocynaceae > Asclepias > Asclepias syriaca. Next base: position 12,123,095 of record CM049929.1, on the reverse strand, counting down.
ATTATTGTTTTTCTTTTCTTTTCACTTTTAGCTCAGAGTCTCATCTAGTCATTCTAATTGACAATGCATCCTACAACTGGTCTAATTTTATCTAGTTAAGTCTTGAAAAGGTAATTGGCTTAAATCTCTAACCCAGACTAAGTTGTGCTCAGTTATCATGAATTCCCTATTCCTAATCAATTAGTTCAGCAATAGTCATCAATTATCTCCTACTAACCATAACATACTTCCTACATATCATAGACATAAGCAATTGTTTAACCAGGCATACTGCATTTAGAAGTCTGAAAGACGGAAAAATTTGAAAATTTTTGGAAGGGTGTGAAAATATGGGGAAAACAAGCAAAAGCATGCAAAAAATTTTGCAAACTGCTACAGTGCACCGTGCACTGCTACCCCACACTTAAGTCTGACACTGTCCTCAGTGTTCATGCATAGCTAAACTACCCCACACTTATTTTCAAACAAGAAGAAATGAAAACAAAATAAAGAACTCTTACCCCACACTTATTTGACTAATTAAGGGTAAGAGAGAAAATAAAACAAGAAGGATAATGGAAATAACAAAACAGAACACAAAACATAGAAAACAAAAGTAAAGGATCATGAGGATTAGAAAAACTCCCTTCATGTCGCGAGCAGAAGGGTCTTCTCTGATCTGTCAATTGGCTCTTCACCTTAGCCATGTGCTATTGCTGAGGTGTTCTTGACTCTGTAAGCTCTAGATACTGGAATGGATGACGTCAGCTTCGATCCTTCATCGTCGAGCTCTAGGTAGTGGCCTATTCATTGAATGGCTCGAGCTCCACGGACTGCTTCCTCGAATCATTTGTAAGATTTCTCACAATCATAGCAACGTGTCCAGGAGGAACGTGTCTAGGAATGAGATTTCTTGGGATTTCTGTGCCTTCCTGCCAATGTTAGTAAAGGTATTGCATGTAAGTCTCGAATGGAAGAAGAGATACCTGAAGTTTTGGCGAACCTGTGGTGGTAGGGGGCTCCAATTGTGTAGATCTGGGCCCAAGTATTTGAGACTTCCTCGGGGAAGTTTCTCACAGCCGATTGGTATGCAGGGAATGCAAGCTCCTCCATTGCTATGCTCCTGATACAACGCCAAATTCCTCTATATCCTTCGACCCTTCGTTACCTCTTGGTAGATCACTTTCTTGCACTGGTCTGACTTTAATTGTTGCCAGTATCTCATCTGTTGATTCTGCGGGTAGGGGTTTTGCTGTGGTGGTATCTTCTGAAAGTTTCCAGCTTCCGAATTATTCCTCAGCTAAATCCCGTATGATTCCTCTAGCTGGGATTGTATGCATTTCCCATTGGAGCAGCATTCTGCAGTAACCTACTCCTACCTCTTTTGGAATGGTCAGTCATTCCCATAGCAATCCCTGCTAAAGTGTGGTACTTAGCAGACTTCACAGATTTGATACACATGCTGAACATTTCTTCCTAAGACATCGGCACTCTGAATCTGGAAAACAACTAGAATCTGCACATGACTTTAACATCATTAGTAGGTAATGCATGTGGTTCCGGCCATTTTGAAAAGTGTTCCACGACTACTATGATGTAATTATGTTCAAAGGAAGAAAGAGAAAAGGATTCGAAATACCCCTGATATCAACGGTTGCAACATTCTGTGTACATCGCTGGGGTAGATGATCTCTGGAAGATGTGTTACCTGTTATTTGGCAAGCATCGTAGGACTGTATCAGAGATACAAAAGTCCTTGAATATGGTGGGTCAACAAGATCCTGCTTTCAATACTTTCCGGAAAGTGTTGATAGCAGTCAATTGGTCTCCTGTAGATCCTTGATGACAATGCTCCAAAATTTTGTGGCCTTCGTCTTTCGAGACACGTCTTCTGATCAACTGATCTGCCAAAAATTTGAAATAGAAGAGAAACTGCCCAGTAGTAATATTTCAAATCAGCAAAGAATTTCTTCTTTTGCTAATAAGTCATATCACTTGGAACTTATTCAGTGACTAGATAATTTGAAATAAACCACAGATGAGAATTATTATACATAGCAAACAATGCAAATAAGTTTTCATCCAAAAATTTATCAGTATTACACTAGCCTCTAACTCGGGGTTTTCTAATCTAGACAAATGGTTTGCTTTCTAGATTTTCAACCCTTTTTCTTATCCCTTCATTCTATATCAAATTCAAATAACAATAAAACCTAACTTAATCAACTATGGTTCAGCACAGATATCTCAGAGTGATCAGTGTAACCTATTGTATAGACTAGGCATGTCATGAATGTATCATAGGCATATGCAATAACTAGTAATCCCTTGTCATTGGTGGTAAGGTTCTACTAGGCATCAGTAAAAGGTATTACTTGTATGAAGTTCTAATCATGCCTATTTCCTAAAACAATCATTACTACATAGTCACTAGCATCACATATTAATTCACAAAGCAAATTCCAATTAGGTGATGTCATAATGGGTGCAGTAATTCCTTTTGGTTTAAACAATCTCATGCATTTATCATCAAACAAAAGGAACATCCTTTCTCATTAGAATACTCAGAGGTCTGTCTATTAAAGAAAATTTTATTTCATGATTCCGTCTAATAAACAAAGCATGACCTAAGAAAATTCCATAATGATATTTCTTCCAGATTAAAATCTGAGCCAAAATTTGACAAATCAGAAAAATATTCTATCCTCATTTCCATTTTTATTTTTTCGAAATTAACAAATAGAAATAACACGAAAAAGAGCAACAAATGTAGAACTAAGAAAACAACTAAGAAAGAACAAGAGATAGGGAAAAGAACAACTTACCATTGAGCAAGAAAAATACATTCTTTTTGGATTTTAAATTTTTAACATTTTTTTTCTTTTTATATTTCAAAAGCAATTAAATTTCCTCAATACGGTTTTAGAATAATTTTCTAAAATTGGGTTATCCTAAGTGTCTTAATTCCAGATAATATCTAAAATTAATTAGTTATGATAACCCTATATTTCGGAAATTGATTGTCTAACTGGTATAACATAAGTGTTGGGTCTAAAGTCTAGGTTACTACCGTTACCTATCATAAGCCTCTAGAATTTTGATCAGGAATCCTAAATTCATTATGATAGTTCCCCGGCAACGACGCCAAAAATCTGATGCAGTTCCGATTGGTATGCTAAAAGATAGGCTTTATTTACCTATGTCGATTATGAGTAATTAAGGACTGAGTCTTACTAACTGTCACTTAGCATTTAATTATTGTCACTTAATCAATTAGAACCTAAGGCAGAGTACCTATCGTGTAGCTAGTCTGTTGGAAAGTATCTACGATTTTATTAAGTTAAATATCGTACTCCCAGGGAAGTGGTAACGGCTTAGTAGTAACTAGCCTTTTATCCTAACTCCTATCTTATGATCCAGTTATGCAATCTTCATCAATGATTTTGATGAGAGGGTGAGCCATTCTCCACTAGGTTTAAGTTTAATTAATCTTAGAAGTGTTTTATAGATGAGTCCTGATTCTATGTTATACTGTTCCTATATGTTGATTGACCTATATTCGAGTATTTTAGATATATCTTAGCCTGGATTGCAACTATGTTCTGTGTCTAAAGGCGTACCACATCCGAGGTTTCTAATAAACTGCCCTACCTTATTGACGGCTCTACTCACGGTTCGGGACGAAGGCATCCATGAAAGCACTATGTCACTTCGGGGATCATACCGCTTGCCCAAGCCTCCGGCATAATCGGACTCGGCTCGGCTTACCTAGACTACTCTTAACAAGCAGGGTGTTCAGCATGTTATTTTATCTAGCATGGCAGACACCAATACTAATTGATGCCTGTTAAACTAAACATGTTATGATTAGACTGTGGTTAGGAATTGTCTATAACCCTAACTTTAGTTTAAAAGAGCACATTAGACATGCAGACATAGTGAATATTAAGCAGGTGGCTATTTCCGGAAAAACATAACAACGTCAACATATAAAACAAATATTCATACAAATCGTAATCTCGTATTCATAATCAATTTTTGGAACAACACAATAACAACATATAAGAGATGGACATGGGGACTGATGCCATAAAGAAATCACCCTTTACGTAGTCTCATCGATGGAGCGTACTGCTGTATATGTCGTATTGCTCGCCCAAACTGTGCTCGCCAGAACCTTCGGAGGACGCTTCCTCAGTCTAGTAACTAGGCTTTACCTTAATACCCAGCTTAAGCCCAGCCCTGTGGACTGACTCTTCGAACGCCTAGAGCCCTCTTAGGATCTCCTAACGAAATCTCGGGTATTCTATGAATACCAGAAACAAACCTATCTATAGAAGCCTAAGATCTGAGACTATTTCTCAGAAACTAAAACAAAACACTAACAAGAAAGAAAACTAAGATCCGAGTCTCTGAGTGAGTTGTGTACTAGAGAAGTGTGCACTGAAAACCACTTAATGACTCAAATCGAGTGGAGAGGAATGATTGATACGCGAAAATCGTATCACATTTTTAGCATGTTTTTATATATGTTTTAATGTGAAATTGAGAGTAAATTGACATTAATTGTTTACTATTTACTTGATTTCACGGTTTTTATGATTTTGGAAGTGTTAGGTGAAAAGTAGACGAAAACAGCAAATTCTGGGGCAAAAATGCAATTTTTTGAAATGTTGACCCGGTCAAAGGTCCGGGACGGGCGTCCTGAACCAGGACGGGCGTCCCGAACCTGGTCAACGAATCAGGACGGGCGTCCTGAACCGGGACGGGCGTCCCGAGCCGCCAGAAGCTGTCCCACATCGAATTTTTCAGAAATTTTCACTCCGGGAAGCTGCTATAAATACCCCAGGCCTCCAGCAGTTGAATTCATCCCTCTCCACTCGATCTGAGTCATTAAGTGGTTTCCAGTGTACAGTTTTCCAGTACACAACTCACTCAGAGACTCGGATCTTAGTTTTCTTTCTTATTAGTGTTTGTTTTAGTTTCTGAGAAATAGTCTCAGATCTTAGGTTTCTATAGATAGGTTCGTTTCTGGTATTCATAGAATACCCGGGGTTTCGTTAGGAGACCCTAAGAGAGCTCTAGGCGTTCGAAGAATCAGTCCACAAGGCTAGGCTTAAGCCCAGGATGTAAGGTAAAGTCTAGCTACTAGGCTGAGGAAGCGTCCTCCGAAGGTTCTGGCGAGCAGAGTCAGGGCGGGCAATACGACGTATACAGCAGTACACTCTGTAGGCGAGACTAAGTAAAGGGTGATTTCTTTATGGCATCAGTCCCCATACCCCTCTCTTATATGTTTTATTGCTTTGTCCTAAACATCAATTATGAATATCAGATTATGATTTTATGAATAGTTGTTTTGTATGTTGAAGTTATTATGTTTTTCCGGAAATAGCCACCTGCTAAATATTCATTATGTCTGCATGTCTAATGTAAGTCTCTTTTAAACTAAAAACTAGGGTTATAGACAATTCCTAACCACGGTCTATTCATAACCTGTTTAGTTTAACAGGCATCAATTAGTATTGGTGTCTGCCATACTAGATAAAATAACATGCTGAACACCTGGCTTGTTAGAGTAGTCTAGGTAGGCTGAGTAGAGAGTTATGCCGGCGGTTTTGCGACGAGCAGCATGACCCCGAAGTGACATAGGGTACCGTTCATTGCTGACTTTAGTCCGGGCCGTGAGTAGGGTCGTTTACCTTAACGATGGGGCGGTAGTGTAGAGACCTCAGATGTGGTACACCCTTTAGACACACATAGTTGCATTCCAGGCTAAGATGCATCTAAAATACTCGAAGACAGGTCAATCAACATATAGGAACAGTATAGCATAGAATCAGAACTCATCTTTAAAACACTTTTAGGATTAATTAGACTTGAACCTAGTGGAGAATGGATCACCCTCTCATCAAAGTATTTGATGAAGATTGCATAACTGGATCATAAGATAAGAGTTAGGATAAGAGGCTAGTTACTACTAAGCCGTTGCCACTTCCCTGGGAGTACGATAATTAACTTAGTAAAATCGTAGATACTTTCCAATAGACTAGCTACACGATAGGTACTCTGCCTTAGATTCTGGCTGATTAAGTGACACCATAAGACTAAACGTGACAATTAGTCAATCACAGTCCTTAATTAATCATACTCGACATAGGGTAAAATAACACCTATTTAGTACGTCAACCAGAATCGCACCAGATTTTTGGCGCCGTTGCCGGGGAAATATCATAATAAATTTAGGATTCCTGATCAAAATTCTAGAGACTTATGATAGGTAACGGTAGTAACCTAGACCTTAACCCAACACTTCTCTTATACTAGTTAGACAATCAGTTTCTGAAATATAGGATTATCATAACTAATTAATTTTAGATGTTATCTGGAATTAAGACACTTAGGATAATCAAATTTTAGAAAATTATTCTAAAACCGTATTGAGGAAATTTAATTGCTTTCGAAATATAAAAAGAAAAAAAATGTTAAAAATTTAAAATCCAAAAAGAATGTATTTTTCTTGCTCAATGGTAAGTTGTTCTTTTCCCTATCTCTTGTTCTTTCTTAGTTGTTTTCTTAGTTGTACATTTGTTGCTCTTTTTCGAAAAAAAATAAAAATGGAAATGAGGATAGAATATTTTTCTGAGGTGTCGATTTTTGGCTAAGGTTTTAATCTGGAAGAAATCTCATTGTGGAGTTTTCTTAGGTCATGCTTAGTCTATTAGACAGAATCATGAAATAAAATTTTCTTTAATAGACAGACCTCTGAGTATTCTAATGAGAAAGGATGTTCCTTTTGTTTGATGATAAATGCATGAGATTGTTTAAACCGAAAGGAATTACTGCATCCATTATGGCATCACCTGATTGAAATATGCTTTTTGAATGAATATGTGATGTAATTATGTAGTAAGAATTGTTTTAGGACAGAAACATTATAAGAAAGTTCATATGTGATAAAATTCCGATCTTATCTGGTCTTGTCTAAAAACAATAGGTTTCTTATGAAAATAATTACATCATAGTAGTTGTGGAACACTTTTCAAAATGGCCTGAACCACAGGCATTACCTACTAATGATGTTAAAAGTCATGTGCAGATTCTAGTTGTTTTCCAGATTCAGAGTGCCAATGTTTTAGGAAGAAATGTTCAGCCTGTGTATCAAATCTGTGAAGTTTGCTAAGTACCACACTTTAGCAGGGATTGCTATGGGAATGACTGACCATTCCAAAAGTGGTAGGAGTAGGTTACTGCAGAATGCTGCTCCAATGGGAAACGCATACAATCCCAACTAGAGGAATTGTACGGGATTTAGCTGAGGAGTAATTCGGAAGCTGGAAACTTTCAGAAGACACCACCACAGCAAAACCCACACTCGCAGAATCAATAGATGAGATACTGGCAACAATTAAAGCCAAATCAGTGCAAGCAAGTGATCTACCAAGAGGTAACGAACGGTCGGCAGATATAGAGGAATTTGGCATTGTGTCGGGAGCATAGCAATGGAGGAGCTTGCATTCCCTACATACCAATCAGCTGTGAGAAACTTCCTCGAGGAAGTCTCAAATACTTGGGCCCAGATCTACACAACTGGAGCCCCCTACCACCACAGCTTCGCCAAAACTTCAGGTATCTTTTCTTCCATTCGAGACTTGCATGCAATACCTTTACTAACATTGGCACGTAGGCACACCAATCCAAAGAAGTCTCATTCCTAGACACGTTCCTTCTGGACACGTTGCTACGATTACGAGAAACTTTGTAGATGATTCGAGGAAACAGTCCTTGGGGCTTGAGTCATTCATCAAATGGATATGCCACTACCTAGAGCTCGACAATGAAGGATCGGAGCTGGCGTCATCCGTTCCAATATCTAGAGCTTGCAGAGTCAAGAACACCTCAACAATAGCACATGGCTAAGGTGAAGAGCCAATTGACAGATCAGAGAAGACCCTTCTGCTCGCGACATGAAGGGAGTTTTTCTAATCCTCATGATCCTTTACTTTTATTTTCTTCATTTTTGTGTCCTGTTTTGTTATTTCTTTGGTTGTTTTATTTTCTCTCTTACCCTTAATTAGTCAAATAAGTGTGGGGTAAGAGTTCTTTGTTTTATTTTTATTTCTTGTTTTCAAATAAGTGTGGGGTAGCTAGATATGCATGAACACTGAGGACAGTGCCAGACTTAAGTGTGGGGTAGCAGTGCACGGTGCACTGTAGCAGTTTGAAAATTTTTTTGCATGCTTTTGCTTGTTTTCCCCATATTTTCACACCCTTCCAAAATTTTTTCAAAATTTTTCCGTCTTTCAGACTTCTAAATGCAGTATGCTTGGTTAAACAAATTGCTTATGTCTATGATATGTAGGTAGTATGTTATGGTTAGTAGGAGATAGTCGATAGCTATCTTGGACTAATTGATTAGGAATAGGGAATTCCTGATAACTGAGCACAACCTTGTCTGGATTAGAGACCTCAACCAATTGCCTATTCGAGACTTAACTAGATAAAATTAGACCAGTTGTGGATATATTGGCAGTTAGAATGACTAGATGAGACTCTGAGCTAAAAGTGAAAAGAACTTAAGGAAGTTAATTACAATAGGGTAGTTTGCCAGCGGCCTTCGCTACTCGAGCACCACTCCTTCGGGGAACTTAAAGCCTGATGCCCTAAGGTCGTGTAGATCTGGGAGTCATCGGAGTGGGACTCGCTACATGGGTAGTTGAAGTTGACGTGTTCTAAGCAAACTCGAAATACCCTGAATCTATAAAGAAAATAACTAAGTGCTAAAACATTAAAAATCTGATCACCAAAGCTCAGAACTCAGAAAGTCATCTGTTGTCAGTATGTCTAGCGATAGGTCGAAGTATTATCTGGTAGCAGTTAAGATAAGAGTTCATTGTGTTGACTATCTGGTCTAGACTAGTACACACACTACACATCAGGAAGACCCTGTGACTAAGAAAAAAGTCCAACCTAGTTGTTGATTTATTTTCTGCCTGATCATAACAAACTACTGGAGACATGTGAGACCTTGTCATAGCAACCTAACCAATCAGACCTGTGTTAAGAATTGTCTGAAGAATTTTTGGAATAAAAACATGATTAGGAATTTAAGTGACTGCACTACGGTTTAAAATCACTAACTCCATGTAGACTTTGCTTGAGGACAAGCAAAAAGCTAAGTGTGGGGTTATCTGATACGCGAAAATCGTATCACATTTTTAGCATGTTTTTATATATGTTTTAATGTGAAATTGAGAGTAAATTGACATTAATTGTTTACTATTTACTTGATTTCACGGTTTTTATGATTTTGGAAGTGTCAGGTGAAAAGTAGACGAAAACAGCAAATTCTGGGGCAAAAACGCAATTTTTTGAAATGTTGACCCGGTCAAAGGTCCGGGACGGGCGTCCCGAACCCAGGACGGGCGTCCCGACCCGGTCAAACCGCCAGGACGGGCGTCCTGAACCGGGACGGGCGTCCCGAACCTGGTCAACGAATCAGGACGGGCGTCCCGAACC
>CM049929.1:12101100-12103600 GCA_027405835.1 Asclepias syriaca | reverse complement strand
CAAAACTGAGCTGAGTCAAGAAGATTCACCCAATTCTTCTGACTCGCCGTCACATAATGCCTCAGGTACTCCTCCAACAAGGTATTGATCCTCTCTGTCTGACCATCAGTCTGAGGATGATTGGCAGTCGAAAACTTCAATTCAGATCCCAATAATCCGAACAACGCCACCCAAAATCTACCAGTAAATCTGGCTTCCCTGTCACTCACTATGTCCTTTGGAATACCAAAGTATTTTACAACATGTTTGAAAAACAATTCAGCTGCCACATCAGCTGGACAAGATGATGGCGCTGGGACAAATACAGCGTATTTCGAAAACCTATCCACTATTACAAAAATAGAACTCAGGTCGTTCACCTTGGGCAATCCAGAGATGAAATCCATTGAAATACTCTGCCACGGTCCCTCAGGAATGGGAAGGGGTTGTAGCAAACCAGGTTCCCTTTGCCTTTCCACCTTATCTTGTTGACACACCAAACATGTTCGGACGTATGCTTCGATGTCATCCTCCATCTTTGGCCAAAAGAATCTTCTTGCTAGCAAAGAACGAGTTCTTTCGATGCCGGGATGACCAGCCCACAACGAGTCATGTGCTTCCTTAAGCAACATCCTTCTCAACTCTCCACTCGGGACATAGGCTCGCCCCCCTTTGGCATACAACAAGCCATCGTCGAGCCAATACCTTCTCACAGTGCCATCCTGCACTAAAGATATCAATTGTTGATAGACAGGGTCTTTAGGTGCGTACTCGCGTATTTTAGCCACAAAGTCCGATTCCACAATCAAAACTGCCGACAATGACATGCACTCAGTTCGCCTACTCAGTGCATCTGCCACTACATTTGCCTTGCCCGCTCTATGCACCCACTCGAAATCAAATTCTGCCAAGAATTCTTGCCAACGAGCTTGCTTTGCGGACAACTTCTTCTGCGTCTTAAAATATCTGTTCGCCACATTGTCTATCACCACTGTGAAGGACGAGCCCAACAAGTAGTGCCTCCAAATCGTAAGGCAATGGATCACAGCCGTCATCTCCTTCTCATGGGCAGAATAACGCTGCTCACAATCCTTCATCTTGCGGCTCTCAAATGCTACTGGGTGTTGTCCTTGTATCAACACACCACCGATCCCACGATCAGACGCATCCGTGTGCACCTCGAAGGGCACATCAAAATTAGGAAACTGTAGCACAGGGGCTGTCACAATAGCCCTCTTGAGCTTCTGGAATGCTTCCACACACTCCTTGCTCCACTTCCAATCTACTCCCTTCTTCAAGAGGTCGGTCAAAGGGATTGCCACACTTGCATACCCACCAATGAATCTTCGATAATAATTGGCTAATCCCAAGAAAGATCTCAATTCTGCCACTGTCAATGCGGCAGACTAACTTTCAATAGCCTCTACCTTTCGAGGATCCATTCTCACTGACCCATGGCTGATTATGTGCCCGAGGAACTTAATTTCCTGCTTACAAAATTTGCACTTCTCCCTCTTGACATAGAGTACATACTCCCTCAATTTTGCAAACACAAGTCTTAGATGTCTAACATGCTCCTCTAAGCACTCACTATAGATAACAATATCATCTAAATAGACAACTACGAATTTATCCAAAAATTCATACAGAACATCATTCATCCATTTGAAAAATGTCGCATGGGCATTAGTTAAGCCAAACGGCATCACTAAAAACTCGAATGAGCCATACCTTGTCACAACCGTGGTTGTGGCTTCATCCCCATTGGCAATCCGTACTTGCCAATATCCTGACCGCAGGTCGATCTTAGTGAAGTACCTTCCTTTCACTAGCCTATCGAACAAATCCAACTGATTTGGGATATGATACTTGTTCTTCACTGTCAACTTGTTCAAGGCTCTGTAATCCACGCAGAATCACATCGAGCCATCTGCCTTCCTCTGGAACAAGGCAGGGGCACCATAAGGGGCCTTTGAGGGTCTGATAAATTGTGCTTCCAGCAATTCTCCCAACTGTTTCCTCAATTCCAACAACTCTGCTGGTCCCATCCGATATGGTGCTTGCGCGGGTGGTACTGCTCCAGGTACCAACTCAATCTGGTGATCAATGGCACGCATCGGGGGCAGCATCTTGGGCAACTCGTCGGGCATCAAATCAGCAAACTCATCCAACATATTGGAGACGGATTCAGGCAACTCTGAGTGATCCCCATCTGTCTCTTCCAACAAGACAGCAAAAAATGTTGGTTCACCCCGTCTCAACCCATCCTTCAATTGCATCGCCGACAACATCCCCTTTGCATCCTTTTGATCCAAGTCCTTGTACGTACATTATACAAAATTTGGTGTCCCCTCGTCCATAATCATCAATCCACCCAAATGTGGCATCACCGCCACCTTGGCCATAGCCAAGAATTCAATCCCTAGAATGAGATCCTGATTTCATGTTATACTGTTACTATACGTTGATTGACCTATATTCGAGTATTTTAGACATGTCTTGGCCTAGATTGCAACTATGT
>CM049929.1:12036100-12096100 GCA_027405835.1 Asclepias syriaca | reverse complement strand
GCAGACACCAATACTAATTGATGCTTGTTAAACTAAACAGGTTATGAATTGACCGTGGTTAGGAATTGTCTATAACCCTAATTTCAGTTTAAAAGAACGGCAATAGACATGCAGACATAATGAATATTTAAGCAGGTGGCCATTTCTAGAAAAACATAATAACTTCAACATATATGACAAATATTCATAAAAATCATAATATGGTATTCAAATTGTTATTTGGACAAACACAATAACAACATATAAGAGAGGGACAGGGGGACCGATGCCATAAAGAAATCACCCTTTACGAAGTCTCGCCGATGGAGCGTACTGCTGTATATGCCGTATTGCTTGACCCGACTCTGCTCACCAGAACCGTCGGAGGACGCTTCCTCAGCCTAGTAACTGGGCTTTACCTTAATACCCAGCTTAAGCCCAACCCTGTGGACTGACTCTTCGAATGCCTAGAGCCCTCTTAGGATCTCCTAACGAAATCCCGGGTATTCTATGAATACCATAAACGAACCTATCTATGTAAGCCTAAGATCTGAGACTATTTCTCAAAAACTAAAACAAAACACTAACAAGAAAGAAAAATGAGATCCGAGTCTCTGAGTGAGTTATGTACTGGAGAAGTGTGCACTGGAAACCACTTAATGACTCAGATCGAGTGGAGAGGAATGATTTCAACTGCTAGAGGCCTGGGATATTTATAGCAGCTTCCCGGGGTGATTTTTCATCAAATAAATCGATGTGGGACTTGATCTGGGGGTTCGGGACGCCCGTCCCGGATTAGGACGCCCGTCCCGGATTGGGACGCCCGTCCTGGTCTGCTGACCAAGTCGGGACGCCCGTCCTAACCATTTGACCGAGTCAGCATTTCCAAAAATTGCGTTTTTGCCCCAAAACTTGCTGTTTTTGTCTACTTTTCACATGCCACTTCCAAAATCATAAAAACTGTGAAATTAAGTAAATAATAAACAATTAAGATCAATTTACCCTCAATTTCACCCTAAATCATATATAAAAACATGCTAAAAAGGTGATACAATTTTCGCGTATCAGATAACCCCACACTTAGCTTTTTGCTTGTCCTCAAGCAAAGTCTACCTGAAGTTAGTGATTCTAAACCGTAGTGCAGTCACTTAAATTCCTAGTCATGTTTTTATTCCAAAAATTCTTCAGACAAGTCTTAACACAGGTCTGACTGGTTAGGTTGCTATGACAAGGTCTCAGATGTTTTTAGTAGCTTGTTATGATCAGGCAGAAAACAAATCAACAACTAGGTTGAACTTTTTTTTCTTAGTCACAGGGTCTTCCTGATGTGTAGTGTGTGTACTAGTCTAGACCAGATAGTCAACCCAATGTACTCTTGTCTTAACTACTACCAGATAACACTTCGACCCATCGCTAGACATATTAACAACAGACAACTTTTTGAGTTCTGAGCTTTGGTGATCAGATTTTTAATGTTTTAGCATTTAGTTATTTTCTTTATAGATTCAGGGTATTTTGAGTCTGCTTAGAACACGTCAACTTCAACTACCCATGTAGCGAGTCCCACTCCGATGACTCCCAGATCTACACGACCTTTGGGCATCTAGCTTTAAATTCCCCAGGCTCGAGTTGCTGTTAATTAGACAACTCGAGCACCACTCCTTCGGGGAATTTTAACTAGTTCAATCTTGAAAAGGTAATTGGATGAGGTCTCTAATCCAGACAAAGTTGTGCTCAGTTATAAGGAATTCCCTATTCCTAATCAATTAGTTCAGCAATAGTCATCAATTATCTCCTACTAACCATAACATACTACCTACATATCATAGACATAAGCAATTGTTTAACCAATCATACTGCATTTAGAAGTCTGAAGACGGAAAAATTTTGAAATTTTTTTTGAAAGGGTGTGAAAATATGGGGAAAACAAGCAAAAGCATGCAAAAAATTTTGCAAACTGCTATAGTGCACCATGCACTGCTACCCCACACTTAATTCTGGCACTGTCCTCAGTGTTCATGCATATCTAATTACCCCACACTTATTTGAAAACAAGAAATAAAATAGAAAGAAAAGATTCTTACCCACACTATGGGTAAGAAAGACATAAAAAAAAAAAAATAATGCAAATAATTATGTATGTCATATAAATCAACTTTGTACATAGATTCATACGTCATACAGCCCAGACATGTTTATACACATAGAACAAGAAAAACAAAAGCAAAAGAAAGGAAAGGAAAGAAGGAGAGAGAGACTAAGAACCCGGTGGGTCATCGTCCAGTGGACCGAGGTCTACTGTAAAGTCAAACTCGAAGTTTTCCGCCAGTCGGGAAGTATGCTGATGTATCTCCTCAATCCTGCTGGTGTTCATGGCGATCCTGTCATCCATCATCGCCAGCCGTCTATCAATCCTGTCCATGTCTCAACTGTATCGGGCCGATAGTTCTGCCAATCCGTGCGACATGTGTCGTTCGAAGGCAGTACGTGGCACGAACATCTCGGACTGAGGGATATGCGCTGGAAATGCTTCCGATGCCGATGCCTGTCCTGGCTGCTCCGTGTGGATGGTGTAGCGGCCATTCGCATCCCGGACAACCATTCCTATGTTCCGTAGAATGGTAAGATCAGTGGGAACGGTGGTCGGGGCGACCAGGGTCAGCTCCGAGCCCTCTATGTCCAACTCTAGGTAGCGGGCTAGCCTGGTGATGTACGGTCCGAGCCCCAGACACTGTTTCCTGGTGTCTGTAGCGAATCTTCGCATGACGACCGCGATGAGTCTAGCCATCTCTACCGTAGATCCCATGTGCATGTTGGCCAGAAGGAATGTCTCCATTTGGGTGACAGTTTCGGGAGCCGTCCATCGTCCTGACAATGTATGTGCAATGATAGCATGCAGGTAACGAAGAGTAGGATAAATACCTGTGGCTTTTGCAAAGCCATGCTGGTATGGGACACCCGTCATGCAGATCTGAGCCCAATCAGTGGAGACGTCTGCAGACATGAAGTCTCAAACTGTTGTGGTGTATGCGGGCGTATCCGGCTCATCTCTCTACCAGATACCTAGGGCGACGCCGAACTCGTCCATGCTCATCGACCGATCTATTCCGCCCAAGCGGAATGTGATCTGCTCCTGGAGGCATGTAAAAGATGCATAGAACTCTGATACGCAAAAATCGTATCACCTTTTTAGCATGTTTTTATATATGATTTAGGGTGAAATTAAGGGTAAATTGATCTTAATTGTTCATTATTTACTTAATTTCACAGTTTTTCTGATTTTGGAACTGTCAAGTGAAAAGTAGACGAAAACAACAAATTTTGGGGCAAAAACGCAATTTTTGGAAATGTTGACTCGGTCAAAGGTTCAAGACGGGCGTCCCGACCAAGTCAAGGCACTGGGACGGGCGTCCCGACCTGGTCAACAGATCAGGACGGGCGTCCCGACCTGGTCAACAGATTAGGACGGGCGTCCCGAACCCCCAGATCCAGTCCCACATCGAAGTTTTGCTGAAAAATCACCCCGGGAAGCTGCTATAAATACCCCAGGCCTCCAGCAGTTGAATTCATTCGTCTCCACTCGATCTGAGTCATTTAGTGGTTTCCAGTGTACTCTTCTCTAGTACACAACTCACTTAGAGACTCGGATCTCAGTTTTCTTTCTTATTAGTGTTTTGTTTTAGTTTCTGAGAAATAGTCTCAGATCTTAGGTTTACATAGATAGGTTCGTTTATGGTATTCATAGAATACCCGGGATTTCGTTAGGAGATCCTAAGACGGCTCTAGGCGTTGAAAGAGTCAGTCCACAAGGCTGGGCTTAAGCTGGGTATTAAGGTAAAGCCCAGTTACTAGGCTGAGGAAGCGTCCTCCGAAGGTTCTAGCGAGCAGAGTCAGCGCGAGCAATACGATATATACAGCAGTACGCTCCGTCGGCGAGACTACGTAAAGGGTGATTTCTTTATGGCATTAATCCCCATGTCCCTCCCTTATATGTTGTTATTGTTTTGTTCTAAATACATATTATGAATACGAGATTACGATGTTTATGAATAGTTGTTTTATATGTTGACGTTATTATGTTTTTCCGGAAATAGCCACCTGCTAAATATTCACTATGTCTGCATGTTTAATGTGCTCTTTTAAACTAAAGTTAGGGTTATAGACAATTCCTAACCACGGTCTAATCATAACCTGTTTAGTTTAACAGGCATCAATTAGTATTGGTGTCTGCCATGCTAGATAAAATAACATACTGAACACCCTGTTTGTTAGAGTAGTCTAGGGGAAGCCGAGCCGAGTTCGATTATGCTGGCGGCTAGGGCAAGCGGTATGATCCCCGAAGTGACATAGGGCTTTCATGGATGCCTTCGTCCCGAACCGTGAGTAGGGCCGTCATTAAGGTAGGGCGGTTTATTAGAAACCTCGGATGTGGTACGCCTTTAGACACAGAACATAGTTGCAATCCAGGCTAAGACATGTCTAAAATATTCGAACTTAGGTCATTCAACATATAGGAACAGTATAACATAAAATCAGAACTCATCTATAAAACACTTCTAGGATTAATTAGACTTAAACCTAGTGGAGAACGGATCACCCTCTCATCAAAGTTATTGATGAAGATTGCATAACTTAATTATAAGATAGGAGTTAGGATGAAAGGCTATGATGGGTTTCCGACCGATGTGCTAAATAGGTGTTATTTTACCCTATGTTGATTATGAATAATTAAGGACTATGATTGACTAATTGTCACATTTAGTCTCTATGGTGTCACTTAATCAGCCAGAACCTAAGGCAGAGTACCTATCGTGTAGCTAGTCTGTTGGAAAGTATCTACGATTTTATTAGATAAATATCGTACTCCCAGGGAAGTGGCAACGGCTTAGTAGTAACTAGCCTTTCTTCCTAACTCTTATCTTATAATCCAGTTATGCAATCTTCATCAATAATTTTGATGAGAGGGTGATTCATTCTCCACTAGGTTTAAGTCTAGCTAAACCTGAAAGTGTTTTAAAGATTAGATCCTGATTTTATGTTATACTGTTACTATACGTTGATTGACCTATATTCGAGTATTTTAGACATGTCTTGGCCTAGATTGCAATTATGTTCTGTGTCTAAAGGCTACCACATCTGAGTTTCTACGCTACCGCCCCATCGTTAAGGGTAACGGCCCTACTCATGGCTCGGACTAAAGTCAGCAATGACCGCCCTATGTCACTTTGGGGATCATACTGCTCGTCGCATAACCGCCGGCATAACACTCAACTCAGCCTACCTAGAGTACTTTCAAACAACGGGGTGTTCCGCTGATTATTTTATCTAGTATGGCAGACACCAATACTAATTGATGCCTGTTAAACTAAACAGGTTATGAATAGACCGTGGTTAGGAATTGTCTATAACACTAATTTCAGTTTAAAAGAACGGCAATAAACATGCAGACATAATGGATATTTAAGCAGGTGGCCATTTCTAGAAAAACATAATACTTCAACATAAATAACAAATATTCATAAAAACATAATCTGGTATTCAAACAGTTATTTGGACAAACACAATAACAACATATAAGAGAGGGACAGGGGGACCGATGCCATAAAGAATTCACCCTTCACGAAGTCTCGCCGATGGAGCGTACTGCTGTATATGCCTTATTGCTTAACTCGACTCTGCTCGCCAGAACCGTCGGAGGACGCTTCCTCAGCCTAGTAACTGGGCTTTACCTTAATACCCAGCTTAAGCCCAGCCTTGTGGACAGACTCTTCGAACGCCTAGAGCCCTCTTAGGATCTCCTAACGAAATCACGGGTATTCTATGAATACCAGAAACGAACCTATCTATAGAAACCTAAGATCTGAGACTATTTCTCAGAAATTAAAACAAAACACTAACAAGAAAGAAAACTGAGATCCGAGTCTCTTAGTGAGTTGTGTACTAGAGAATTGTACACTGGACACCACTTAATGACTCAAATCGAGTGGAGAGGAATGAATTCAACTGCTGGAGGCCTGGGTATTTATAGCAGCTTCCTGGAGTGAAAATCTCTGAAGAATTCGATGTGGGACAGCTTCTGCGGCTCGGGACGCCCGTCCCGGGTCCTGGACGCCCGTCCCGGTGCCTTGACTTGGTCGGGACGCCCGTCCTGAACCTTTGACCGAGTCAACATTTCAAAAAATTGCATTTTTACCCCAAAATATGTTGTTTTCGTCTACTTTTCGCCTGACACTTCCAAAATCATAAAAACTGTGAAATTAAGTGAATAATGAACAATCAAGATCAAATTACCCTCGATTTCACCCAAATTCATACATAAAAACATGCTAAAAAGGTGATACCATTTTCGCGTATCAGATAACCCCACACTTAGCTTTTTGCTTGTCCTCAAGCAAAGTCTACCTGAAGTTACTTAAATTCCTAGACATGTTTTTATTCCAAAAATTCTTCAGACAAGTCTTAATACAGGTCTGTCTGGTTAGGTTGCTATGATAAGGTCTCAAATGTCTCTAGTAGCTTGTTATGATCAGGCAGAAAACAAATCAACAACTAGGTTGAACTTTTTTCCTTAGTCACAGGGTCTTCCTGATGTGTAGTGTGTGTACTAGTCCAGACCAGATAGTCAACACAATGTACTCTTGTCTTAACTACTACTAGATAACACTTTGACCTATCGCTAGATATATTAACAACAGACAACTTTTTGAGTTCTGAGCTTTGGTGATCAGATTTTTAATGTTTTAGCATTTAGTTATTTTCTTTATAGATTCAGGGTATTTTGAGTCTGCTTAGAACACGTCAACTTCAACTACCCATGTAGCGAGTCCCACTCCGATGACTCCCAGATCTACACGACCTTAGGGCATCAAGCTTTAAGTTCCCCGAAGGAGTAGTGCTCGAGTAGCGAAGGCCGCTGGCAAACTACCCTCATTTGATTAACTTTCTTTAATTTCTTTTCGCTTCTAGCTCAGTGATGCGTTTCCGACCGACATGCTAAATAGGTGTTATTTTACCCTATGTTGATTATGAATAATTAAGGACTGTGATTGACTAATTGTCACATTTAGTCTCTATGGTGTCACTTAATCAGCCAGAACCTAAGGCAGAGTACCTATCGTGTAGCTAGTCTATTGGAAAGTATCTACGATTTTATTAAATAAATATCGTACTCCCAGGGAAGTGGCAACGGCTTAGTAGTAACTAGCCTCTTATCCTAACTCTTATCTTATGATCCAGTTATGCAATCTTCATCAATATCTTTGATGAGAGGGTGATCCATTCTCCACCAGGTTCAAGTCTAATTAATCCTAAAAGTGTTTTAAAGATGGGTTCGGATTCTATGCTATACTGTTCCTTTATGTTGATTGACCTGTCTTCGAGTATTTTAGATGCATCTTAGCCTAGATTGCAACTATGTTCTGTGTCTAAAGGCGTACCACATCCGAGGTCTCTAATAAACCGCCCTACCTTAATGACGGCCCTACTCACGGTTTGGGACGAAGGCATCCATGAAAGCCCTATGTCACTTCGGGGATCATACCGCTTGCCCTAGCCGCCGGCATAATCGGACTCAGCTCGACTCCTACCTAGACTACTTTAACAAGCAGGGTGTTCAGCATGTTATTTTATCTAGCATGGCAGACACCAATACTAATTGATGCCTGTTAAACTAAACAGGTTATGATTAGACCGTGGTTAGGAATTGTCTATAACCCTAACGTTAGTTTAAAAGAGCACATTAAACATGCAGACATAGTGAATATTTAGCAGGTGGCTATTTCCGGAAAAACATAATAACTTCAACATACAAAACAACTATTCATAAAAACCGTAATCTGATATTCATAATTGATGTTTAGGACAAAGCAATAAAACATATAAGAGAGGGGTATGGGGACTGATGCCATAAAGAAATCACCCTTTACGTAGTCTCGCCGACAGAGCGTACTGCTGTATACGTCGTATTGCTCGCCCTGACTCTGCTCACCAGAACCTTCGGAGGACGCTTCCTCAGCCTAGTAACTGGGCTTTACCTTAATACCCAGCTTAAGCCCAGCCCTGTGGACTGACTCTTCGAACGCCTAGAGCTCTCTTAGGGTCTCCTAACGAAACCCCGGGTATTCTATGAATACCGGAAACGAACCTATCTATAGAAACCTAAGATCTGAGACTATTTCTCATAAACTAAAACAAAACACTAATAAGAAAGAAACTGAGATCCGAGTCTCTGAGTGAGTTGTGTACTAGAGAATTGTACACTGGACACCACTAAATGACTCAGATCGAGTGGAGAGGGATGAATTCAACTGCTGGAGGCCTGGGGTATTTATAGCAGCTTCCTGGAGTGAAAATTTGTGAAAAATTCGATGTGGGACAACTTCTGGCGGCTCAGGACACCCGTCCCGGATTGGGACGCCCGTCCTGGTGGTCTGACTGGGTCGGGACGCCCGTCCCGAATTTGGGACTCCCGTCCCGGACCGTTGACCAAGTCAACATTTCCAAAAATTGCATTTTTACCCCAAAATTTGCTGTTTTCGTCTACTTTTCACCTGACACTTCCAAAATCATAAAAAATGTGAAATTGAGTAAATAACAATCAATTAAGATCGATTTCCTATCAATTTCATCCTAAATCATACATAAAAACATGCTAAAAAGGTGATACGATTTTCGCGTATCAGATAACCCCACACTTAGCTTTTTGCTTGTCCTCAAGCAATGTCTACCTGAAGTTAGTTATTCTAAATCATATGTGCAGTCACTTAAATTTCTAGTCATGTTTTTATTCCAAAAATTATTCAGATAATTCTTAACACAGGTTTGACTGGTTAGGTTGCTATGACAAGGTCTCAAATGTCTCTAGTAGATTGTTAGGATTGAGCAGAAAACAATTTAACAACTAGGTTGAACTCTTCTCTTAGTCATAAGGTCTTCCTGATGTGTAGTGTGTGTACTAGTCCAGACCAGATAGGCAACACAATAAACTCTTGTCTTAACTATTACCAGATAACACTTCGACCTATCGCTAGACATACTGACAACAGATAACTTTCTGAGTTCTGAGCTTTGGTGATCAGATTCTATCATTTAGCATTTATTGATTCCTTTCGTTTATAGATTTTCTAGGGTATTTTGAGTCTGCTTAGAACACGTCAACTTCAACTACCCATGTAGCGAGTCCCACTCCGATGACTCCCAAATCTACACGACCTTAGGGCATCAGGCTTTAAGTTCCCCGAAGGAGTGGTGCTCGAGTAGCGAAGGCCGCTGGCAAACTACCCTATTTTAATTAGCTCATTTTTTTTCTTTTTCACTTTTGGCTCAGAGTCTCATCTAGGCATTCCAATTGTCAATGCATCCTGCAACTGGTCTAATTTTATCTAGTTAAGTTTTGAAAAGGTAATTGGTTGATGTCTCTAATCCAGACTAAGTTGTGCTCAATTATCAGGAATTCCCTACTTCTAATCAATGGGTTCAGCAATAGTTATCAATTATCTCCTACTAACCACAACATACTACCTACATATCATAGACATAAGCAATTGTTTAACCAATCATACTGCATTTAGAAGTCTGAAAGAAAAAATTTTGAAAATTTTTTGGAAGGGTGTGAAAATACGGGGAAAACAAGCAAAATCATGCAAAAATTTTGCCAACTGCTACAGTGCACAGTGCACTGCTACCCCACACTTAAGTCTGACACTGTCCTCAGTGTTCATGCATAGCTAAACTACCCCACACTTATTTGAAAACAAGAAACAAAAAAAAACAAAGAACTCTTACCCACACTTATTCGACTAACTAAGGGTAAGAAGAAAATAAGGCAACAAAACAAGAAGGATAGCAAAACAGAACACAAAACAAATAAAATAAAAGGAATATGAGGATTAGAAAAACTCCCTTCATGTCGCGAGCAGAAGGGTCTTCTCTGATTTGTCAATTGGCTCTTCACCTTAGCCATGTGCTATTGCTGAGGTGTTTCTGACTCTACAAGCTCTAGACACTGGAACGGATGACGCCAGCTCCGATCCTTCATTGTCGAGCTCTAGGTAGTGGCATATCCATTTGATGAATGACTCAAGCCCCAAGGACTGTTTCCTCGAATCATCTGCAAAGTTTCTCGTAATCGTAGCAACGTGTCCAGAAGGACCGTGTCTAGGAATGAGACTTCTTTGGATTGGTGTGCCTACCTGCCAATGTTAGTGAAGGTATGGCATGCAAGTCTCGAATGGAAGAAAAGATACCTGAAGTTTTGGCCAAGCTGTGGTGGTAGGGGGCTCCAGTTGTGTAGATCTGGGCCCAAGTATTTGAGACTTCCTCGGGGAAGTTTCTCACAGCCGATTGGTATGCAGGGAATGCAAGCTCCTCCATTGCTATGCTCCTGATACAACGCCAAATTCCTCTATATCCTTTGACCCTTCGTTACCTCTTGGTAGATCACTTGCTTGCACTGATCTGTCTTTAATTGTTGCCAGTATCTCATCTATTGATTCTGCGAGTGTGGGTTTTGTTGTGGTGGTGTCTTCTGAAAGTTTCCAGCTTCCGAATTACTCCTCAGCTAAATCCCGTATGATTCCTCTAGTTGGAATTGTATGCGTTTCCCATTGGAGCAGCATTCTGCAGTAACCTACTCCTACCTCTTTTGGAATGGTCAGTCATTCCCATAGCAATCCCTACTAAAGTGTGGTACTTCGCAGACTTCACAGATTTGATACACAGGCTGAACATTTCTTCCTAAAACATTAGCACTCTGAATCTGGAAAACAACTAGAATCTGCACATGACTTTAACATCATTAGTAGGTAATGCTTGTGGTTCAGGCTATTCTCGAAAAGTGTTCCACGACTACTATGATGTAATTATTTTCATAAGAAACCTATTGTTTTTAGACAAGACCAGATAAGATCGGAATTTTATCACATATGAACTTTCTTATCATGTTTCTGTCCTAAAACAATTCTTACTACATAATTACATCACATATTCATTCAAAAAGCATATTTCAATCAGGTGATGTCATAATGGGTGCAGTAGTTCCTTTTGGTTTAAAAGATCTCATGCAATTATCAGCAAAACAAAAGGAACATCATTTTTCAATAGAACATTCAAAGGTCTGGCTATTAAGGAAAAATTATTTCATAACTCATCCTAATAAAGGAGTCATGACTCTAAGAAAATTCTAAAATGGAATTTCTTCCCAATAAAAATCTAAGCCAAATATTTTACAACTCATAAGAAAATATATTTTATCCTCATTTCCATTTTTATTTGAAATTAAATAATAGAAGAAAAACACGAAAAAGAGCAACTAAGAAAACAACTAAAAAAAAACAAGAGATAGGAAAAAGGAACGACTCACCGTTGAGCAAGAAAGATACATTCTTTTTGGGATTTTAAATTTTTAACATTTTTTTTTCGTTTTATGTTGAAAGCAGGTAAATTTCCTTAATATGGTTTTAGAATAATTTTCTAAAATCTGATTATCCTAAGTGTCTTAATTCCATATAACATCTAAAATTAATTAGTTATGATAATCCTATATTTCGGAAATTGATTGTCTAACTGGTATAACATAAGTGTTGGGTCTAAAGTCTAGGTTACTACCGTTACCTATCATAAGTATCTAGAATTTTGATCAGTGTCTAGAATTTTGATCAGGAGTCCTAAATTCATTATGATATTTCCCCGGCAACGGCGCCAAAAATCTGATGCGTTTCCGACCGACATGCTAAATAGGTGTTATTTTACCCTATGTTGATTATGAATAATTAAGGACTGTGATTGACTAATTGTCACATTTAGTCTCTATGGTGTCACTTAATCAGCCAGAACCTCAGGCAGAGTACCTATCGTGTAGCTAGTCTATTGGAAAGTATCTACGATTTTATTAAATAAATATCGTACTCCCAGGGAAGTGGCAACGGCTTAGTAGTAACTAGCCTCTTATCCTAACTCTTATCTTATGATCCAGTTATGCAATCTTCATCAATATCTTTGATGAGAGGGTGATCCATTCTCCATCAGGTTCAAGTCTAATTAATCCTAAAAGTGTTTTAAAGATGGGTTCTGATTCTATGCTATACTGTTCCTATATGTTGATTGACCTGTCTTCGAGTATTTTAGATGCATCTTAGCCTGGATTGCAACTATGTTCTGTGTCTAAAGGCGTACCACATCCGAGGTCTCTAATAAACCGCCCTACCTTAATGACGGCCCTACTCACGGTTCGGGACGAAGGCATCCATGAAAGCCCTATGTCACTTCGGGGATCATACCGCTTGCCCTAGCCGCCGGCATAATCGGACTCAGCTCGACTCCTACCTAGACTACTTTAACAAGCAGGGTGTTCAGCATGTTATTTTATCTAGCATGGCAGACACCAATACTAATTGATGCCTGTTAAACTAAACAGGTTATGATTAGACCGTGGTTAGGAATTGTCTATAACCCTAACGTTAGTTTAAAAGAGCACATTAAACATGCAGACATAGTGAATATTTAGCAGGTGGCTATTTCCAGAAAAACATAATAACTTCAACATACAAAACAACTATTCATAAAAACCGTAATCTGATATTCATAATTGATGTTTAGGACAAAGCAATAAAACATATAAGAGAGGGGGTATGGGGACTGATGCCATAAAGAAATCACCCTTTACGTAGTCTCGCCGACAGAGCGTACTGCTGTATACGTCGTATTGCTCGCCCTGACTCTGCTCACCAGAACCTTCGGAGGACGCTTCCTCAGCCTAGTAACTGGGCTTTACCTTAATACCCAGCTTAAGCCCAGCCCTGTGGACTGACTCTTCGAACGCCTAGAGCTCTCTTAGGGTCTCCTAACGAAACCCCGGGTATTCTATGAATACCGGAAACGAACCTATCTATAGAAACCTAAGATCTGAGACTATTTCTCAGAAACTAAAACAAAACACTAATAAGAAAGAAACTGAGATCCGAGTCTCTGAGTGAGTTGTGTACTAGAGAATTGTACACTGGACACCACTAAATGACTCAGATCGAGTGGAGAGGGATGAATTCAACTGCTGGAGGCTTGGGGTATTTATAGCAGCTTCCTGGAGTGAAAATTTGTGAAACATTCGATGTGGGACAGCTTCTGGCGGCTCAGGACGCCCGTCCCGGATTGGGACGCCCGTCCCGAATTCGGGACGCCCGTCCCGGACCGTTGACCAAGTCAACATTTCCAAAAATTGCATTTTTACCCCAAAATTTGCTGTTTTCGTCTACTTTTCACCTGACACTTCCAAAATCATAAAAAATGTGAAATTGAGTAAATAACAATCAATTAAGATCGATTTCCTATCAATTTCATCCTAAATCATACATAAAAACATGCTAAAAAGGTGATACGATTTTCGCGTATCACTCAGAGTCTCATCTAGTCATTCTAACTGCCAATACATCCACAACTGGTCTAATTTTATCTAGTTAAGTCTCGAACAAGTAATTGGTTGAGGTCTCTACTCCAGACAAAATTGTGCTCAGTTATCAGGAATTCCCTATTCCTAATCAATTAGTCCAAGATAGCTATCAATTATCTCCTACTAACCATAACATACTACCTACATATCATAGACATAAGCAATTGTTTAACCAAGCATACTGCATTTAGAAGTCTGAAAGATGAAAACATTTTGAAATTTTTTTGGAAGGGTGTGAAAGTACGTGAAAAACAAGCAAAAGCATACAAAAACTGCTACAGTGCACCGTGCACTGCTACCCCACACTTAAGTCTGGCACTGTCCTCAGTGTTCATGCATATCTAGCTACCCCACACTTATTTGAAAATAAGAAATAAAACAGAAAAGATTCTTACCCCACACTTATTTGAAAATAAGAAGTAAAACAGAAAAGAAAGGATTCTGTATGGGTAAGTAAGACATAAAAAATAATGCAAACAGTTCTGTATTTCATATAAATCAATTTTGTACATAGATTCATACGTCATACAGCCCAGACATGCTTATACACATAGAACAAGAAAAACAAAAGCAAAAGAAAGGAAAGGAAAGGAAAGAAGGAAAGAGAGACTAAGAACCCGGCGGATCGTCGTCCAGTGGACCTAAGTCTGCTAAGTCAAACTCAAAGTTTTCCGCCACTCGGGAAGTCTACTGATGTATCTCCTCAATCCGGCTGGTGTTCATGGCGATCCTATCATCTATCATCGCCAACTGTCTATCAATCCTGTCATCCATCATCGTCAGCCGTCTGTCAATCCTGTCCATGTCTCGACTGTATCGGGCCGATAGTTCTGCCAATCCGTGCGACATGTGTCGTTCGAATGCAGTACGTGGCACGAACGTCTCGGATGGAGGGATATGCGCTGGAAATGCTTCCGATGTCGATGCCTGTACTGTCTGCTCCGTGTGGATGGTGTCACGGCCATTCGCATCCCGGACAACCATTCCCATGTTCCGTAGAATGGTAACATCTGTGGGAATGGTGGTCGGGGCGACCAGAGTAAGCTCCGAGCCCTCTATGTCCAACTCCAGGTAGCGGGCTAGCTTGGTGATGTATGGTCCGAGCCCCAGACACTGTTTCCTAGTGTCTGTAGCGAATCCTCGCATGACGACCGCTATGAGTCTAGCCATCTCTACTGTAGATCCCATGTGCATGTTGGCTAGAAGGAACGTCTCCATCCGGGTGATAGTTCCGGGCGCTGTCAGTCGTCCTGACAATGTGTGTGCAATGATAGCATGCAGGTAACGAAGAGTAGGATAAATACCTGTGGCTTTTGCAAAGCCATGCTGGTATGGGACACCCGTCATGCAGATCTGAGCCCAAGCAGTGGAGACGTCTGCAGACGTGAAGACTCGAACTGCTGTGGTGTATGCAGGCGTATCCAGCTCATCTCTCTGCCAGATGCCTAGGGCGATGCCGAACTCGGCCATGCTCATCGATCGATCTATTCCGCCTAAACAGAATGTGATCTGCTCCTGGTGGCAGGTAAAAGACGCATAGAACTCACATACCAACTCCAGGTATGTGGGCTCTGTGACGATGAATACTCGATTGTAGGGTGGTACATCGAGTATGCGTCTGACTTCCGGCTCTACTCCCAGTGTCTGTACTGCTGCCCAATCCAGCGTTCTGCCCGTCAGTATCGTACTCCCGATGTACCCAGTGCATCTCTCTTGGTATGCTGTGCTGGAGAGAAACAACATAAAAGGATGTGCTACTGAGGTAACTGTCATGGTAGATGTGGTACGAGCACGTTTGGGAGCCATTGAAAACGTACGAGAGAAGTTAGGTGGGAAAGAAAGCTTTAAACTCAAATTCTAGAGGTGAATTTGAATTCAAAAGGATGAAATTAGGTTAGGGACGAATTTTGATTTTTTGGCGGGAAAATTGAATTTTGGAGGGAAATTCGAATTTCTGGGTGAAGTTTAAAATTCAAATTTTGGTGGGAAATTCGAATATTTAAACTTTGAAGAGTTTGCCAAAAATTTGTAGAGAGAACCTAGAGAGAAATATGTAGAGAGATGAATTTTTGGTTTTAGAAATGAAAAAAAAAATTGAATTTTTATAGAAGGGGCGGCCTTCGGGACGCCCGTCCCGCTGGAAAATTTTTTTTTTTCGTAATTCCCTGAAAATCTCAAGATACCAAAAATAATCATAATTCTTAACAAGGCTTCATGTTTATCCAATGAAATTCAGAAGTTGTTAGAAACTCTATGCAAAAATTTCTCAGTCTCTCTTCTCTTTTTTTTCGAAAATCATGACTACCCTAATGTTGTCCCTACTTAAATTCAGCAAGAATTTCAGAAAAACAAAAACTGAGTTTGTACAATTTAATTAGTGAAAAATAAACTGTATTTGCAAAACTCCTGTTTTTCATAGAAATTCGAAATAAAATGTCTGAAGAAAGTTGTTGAATATAAAGGACCCTTTTAAAATGTTTGAAAATAGAAAAATATGGGTCAATTATTCAAGTTTCAGTTCAAACGAATTTGAGAGTAAAAGAATCTTCCCTTTTTAACGACTCCTATCTCTGATCTCCTGTAGTTCTGTTCGAATGTTTCGCATCTCTTGCAGTTCTGCTTGTATGTTGCGCATTTCCTCCTGCTGGTTCCTTTGTTCCTTTAAGATTTCCATCATCTCTCGGAGTAATTGCACATTTTGGCGTTCTATTGTGGTTCTGAGTTGGGTTACTTCAGAACTTAAGGTTAGAACAGCCTGATATGATCGTCTTAGTCCGCCCGGTATTGTATGAGTCATAGCGCTTATCCTGTGAGATATAGCATCTACCCGGGCAGCCAATGCTGATTGAGAACTGTCAGTGCTATCCTCTGATGAAGGTGGTTGGTCGTTAGGTGCAGGGGATGCAGGAGTATATTCAGCAGTTTTCGGGGAGTACTCGGGAGATTTAGGAGTATATTCGGGGGAAGCAGGAGTATATTCGGGAGAAGCAGGAGTGTATTCGGGAGAAGCAGGAATTGTTTGGATTTCTGGGGAAGTGTTATGTTCTACTTCGTCCAGAATATCCTGGGCTCTTGTTCCCTTCATTTCTGAGTGCTAAGTCTGGTTAGAAATAACAAATAGCAAAAGTGGGGAAGTGAAACAAGAAAGCAAGAAAAATATTTTTATGGATTTTGATTTTTATTTAGAAAGCATGTAAATTTCCTTAATATGTTTTTAGAATAATTTTCTAAAATTTGATTATCCTAAGTGTCTTAATTCCAGATATTATCTAAAATTAATTAGTTATTGATACGCGAAAATCGTATCACATTTTTAGCATGTTTTTATATATGTTTTAATGTGAAATTAAGAGTAAATTGACATTAATTGTTTACTATTTACTTGATTTCACGGTTTTTATGATTTTGGAAGTGTCAGGTGAAAAGTAGACGAAAACAGCAAATTCTGGGGCAAAAACGCAATTTTTGGAAATGTTGACCCGGTCAAAGGTCCGGGACGGGCATCCCGAACCCGGGACGGGCGTCCTGACCCGGTCAAACCGCCAAGACGGGCGTCCTGAACCGGGACAAGCGTCCCGAACCTGGTCAACGAATCAGGACGGGCGTCCCGAGCCGCCAGAAGCTGTCCCACATCGAATTTTTCAGAATTTTTCACTCCGGGAAGCTGCTATAAATACCCCAGGCCTCCAGTAGTTGAAATCATCCCTCTCCACTCGATCTGAGTCATTAAGTGGTTTCCAGTGTACAGTTTTCCAGTACACAACTCACTCAGAGACTCGGATCTCAGTTTTCTTTCTTATTAGTGTTTTGTTTTAGTTTCTGAGAAATAGTCTCAGATCTTAGGTTTCTATAGATAGGTTCGTTTCCGGTATTCATAGAATACCCGGGGTTTCGTTAGGAGACCCTAAGAGAGCTCTAGGCGTTCGAAGAGTCAGTCCACAGGGCTAGGCTTAAGCCCAGGACGTAAGGTAAAGCCCAGTTACTAGACTGAGGAAGCGTCCTCCGAAGGTTCTGGTGAGCAGAGTCAGGGCGAGCAATACGACATATACAGCAGTACGCTCTGTCGGCGAGACTACGTAAAGGGTGATTTCTTTATGGCATCAGTCCCCATACCCCTCTCTTATATGTTTTATTGCTTTGTCCTAAACATAATTATGAATATCATATTACGGTTTTTATGAATAGTGTTTGTATGTTGAAGTTATTATGTTTTTCCGGAAATAGCCACCTGCTAAATATTCACTATGTCTGCTGTTTAATGTGCTCTTTTAAACTAACGTTAGGGTTATAGACAATTCCTAACCACGGTCTAATCATAACCTGTTAGTTTAACATGCATCAATTAGTATTGGTGTCTGCCATGCTAGATAAAATAACATGCTGAACCCCTGCTTGTTAAAGTAGTCTAGGTAGGAGTCGAGCTGAGTCCGATTATGCCGGCGGCTAGGGCAAGCGGCATGATCCCGAACGAATGACATAGGGCTTTCATGGATGCCTTCGTCCCGAACCGTGAGTAGGGCCGTCATTAAGGTAGGGCGGTTTATTAGAAACCTCGGATGTGGTACGCCTTTAGACACGAACATAGTTGCAATCCAGGCTAAGATGCATCTAAAATACTCGAAGACAGGTCAATCAACATATAGGAACAGTATAGCATAGAATCAGAACTCATCTTTAAAACACTTTTAGGATTAATTAGACTTGAACCTAGTGGAGAATGGTTCACCCTCTCATCAAAGATATTGATGAAGATTGCATAACTGGATCATAAGATAAGAGTTAGGATAAGAGGCTAGTTACTACTAAGTCGTTGCCACTTCCCTGGGAGTACGATAATTAAATTAATAAAATCGTAGATACTTTCCAATAGACTAGCTGCACGATAGGTACTCTGCCTTAGGTTCTGACTGATTAAGTGACACCATAGAGACTAAATGTGACAATTAGTCAATCACAGTCCTTAATTATTCATTATCAACATAGGGTAAAATAACACCTATTTAGTACGTCAACCGGAATCGCATCAGAATTTTGGCGCCGTTGCCGGGGAAATATCATAATGAATTTAGGATTCCTGATCAAAATTCTAGATACTTAAGATAGGTAGCGGTAGTAACCTAGACCTTAGACCTAACACTTGTTTTATGCTAGTTAGACAATCAGTTTCCGAAATATAGGATTATCATAACTAATTAATTTTAGATGTTATCTAGAATTAAGACACTTAGGATAATCAAATTTTAGAAAATTATTCTAAAACCGTATTGAGGAAACTTAATTGCTTTCGAAATATAAAAAGAAAAAAAAATGTTAAAAATTTAAAATCCAAAAAGAATGTATTTTTCTTGCTCAATGGTACGTTGTTTTTTTTCCCTATCTCTTTTTTCTTAGTTGTTTTCTTAGTTGTACATTTGTTGCTCTTTTTCGAAAAAATAAAAATGGAAATGAGGATAGAATATTTTTCTGAGTTGTCAATTTTTGGCTAAGGTTTTAATCTGGAAGAAATCTCATTGTGGAGTTTTCTTAGGTCATGCTTAGTCTATTAGACAGAATCCTGAAATAAAATTTTCTTTAATAGACAGACCTCTGAGTATTCTAATGAGAAAGGATGTTCCTTTTGTTTGATGAAATGCATGAGATTGTTTAAACCGAAAGGAATTAATGCACCCATTATGACATCACGTAATTAAAATCTGCTTTTTGAATGAATATGTGATGTAATGATGTAGTACGAATTGTTTTAGGACAAAAACATTCATGCATGATAAATTCCGATCTTATCTAGTCTTGTCTAAAAACAATAGGTTACACCGATCACTCTATTTCGAATCTTTTTCCTTTCTTCCTTTGAACATAATTACATCATAGTAGTTGTGGAACACTTTTCGAAAATAGCCTGAACCACAGGCATTACCTACTAATGATGTTAAAGTCATGTGCAGATTCTAGTTGTTTTCCAGATTCAGAGTGCCAATGTTTTAGGAAGAAATGTTCAGCCTGTGTATCAAATCTGTGAAGTTTGCTAAGTACCACACTTTAGCAGGGATTGCTATGGGAATGACTGACCATTCCAAAAGAGGTAGGAGTAGGTTACTGCAGAATGCTGCTCCAATGGGAAACGCATACAATCCCAACTAGAGGAATTGTACGGGATTTAGCTGAGGAGTAATTCGGAAGCTGGAAACTTTCAGAAGACACCACCACAGCAAAACCCACACTCGCAGAATCAATAGATGAGATACTGGCAACAATTAAAGCCAAATCAGTGCAAGCAAGTGATCTACCAAGAGGTAACGAACGGTCGACAGATATAGAGGAATTTGGCATTGTGTCAGGAGCATAGCAATGGAGGAGCTTGCATTCCCTGCAACCAATCAGCTGTGAGAAACTTCCCCGAGGAAGTCTCAAATACTTGGGCCCAGATTTACACAACTAGGAGCCCCCTACCACCACAGCTTCGCCAAAACTTCAGGTATCTTTTCTTCCATTCGAGACATGCATGCAATACCTTTACTAACATTGGCAGGTAGGCACACCAATTCAAAGCAGTCTCATTCCTAGACACGTTCCTTCTGGACACGTTGCTACGATTACGAGAAACTTTGTAGATGATTCGAGGAAACAGTCCTTGGGGCGTGAGTCATTCATCAAATGGATATGCCACTACCTAGAGCTCGACAATGAAGGATCAGAGCTGGCGTCATCCGTTCCAATATCTAGAGCTTGCAGAGTCAAGAACACCTCAGCAATAGCACATGGCTAAGGTGAAGAGCCAATTGACAGATCAGAGAAGACCATTCTGTTCGCGACATGAAGGGAGTTTTTCTAATCCTCATATTCCTTTTATTTTATTTGTTTTGTGTTTTGTTTTGCTATCCTTCCTGTTTTGTTGCCTGATTTTCTCTCTTACCCGTAGTTAGTCGAATAAGTGTGGGGTAAGAATCTTTTCTGTTTTATTGTTTTCAAATAAGTGTGGGGTAGCTAGATATGCATGAACACTGAGGACAGTGCCAAACTTAAGTGTGGGGTAGCAGTGCACGGTGCACTGTAGCAGTTTGAAAAATTTTTCGCATGCTTTTGCTTGTTTTCCCTGTATTTTCACACCCTTCCAAAAAAAATTTCAAAATTTTTCCGTCTTTCAGACTTCTAAATGCAGTATGCTTGGTTAAACAATTGCTTATGTCTATGATATGTAGGTAATATGTTATGGTTAGTAGGAGATAATTGATAGCTATCTTGGACTAATTGATTAGGAATAGGGAATTCCTGATAACTGAGCACAACCTTGTCTGGATTAGAGACCTCAACCAATTGCCTATTCGAGACTTAACTAGATAAAATTAGACCAGTTGTGGATATATTGGCAGTTAGAATGACTAGATGAGACTCTGAGCTAAAAGTGAAAAGAACTTAAGGAAGTTAATCACAATAGGGTAGTTTGCCAGCGGCCTTCGCTACTCGAGCACCATTCCTTCGGGGAATTTAAAGCCTGATGCCCTAAGGTCGTGTAGATCTGGGAGTCATCGGAGTGGGACTCGCTACATGGGTAGTTGAAGTTGACGTGTTCTAAGCAAACTCAAAATACCCTGAATCTATAAAGAAAATAACTAAGTGCTAAAACATTAAAAATCTGATCACCAAAGCTCAGAACTCAGAAAGTTATCTGTTGTCAGTATGTCTAGCGATAGGTCGAAGTATTATCTGGTAGTAGTTAAGATAAGAGTTCATTGTGTTGACTATCTGGTCTAGACTAGTACACACACTACACATCAGGAAGACCCTGTGACTAAGAAAAAAGTCCAACCTAGTTGTTGATTTATTTTCTGCCTGATCATAACAAACTACTAGAGACATGTGAGACCTTGTCATAGCAACCTAACCAATCAGACCTGTGTTAAGAATTGTCTGAAGAATTTTTGGAATAAAAACATGATTAGGAATTTAAGTGACTGCACTACGGTTTAAAATCACTAACTCCATGTAGACTTTGCTTGAGGACAAGCAAAAAGCTAAGTGTGGGGTTATCTGATACGCGAAAATCGTATCACATTTTTAGCATGTTTTTATATATGTTTTAATGTGAAATTAAGAGTAAATTGACATTAATTGTTTACTATTTACTTGATTTCACGGTTTTTATAATTTTGGAAGTGTCAGGTGAAAAGTAGACGAAAACAACAAATTCTGGGGCAAAAACGCAATTTTTGGAAATGTTGACCCGGTCAAAGGTCCGGGACGGGCGTCCTGACCCGGTCAAACCGCCAGGACGGGTGTCCTGAACCGGGACGGGCGTCCTGAACCTGGTCAACGAATCAGGACGGGCGTCCCGAACCGGGACGGGCGTCCCGAGCCGCCAGAAGCTGTCCCACATCGAATTTTTCAGAATTTTTCACTCCGGGAAGCTGCTATAAATACCCCAGGCCTCCAGTAGTTGAAATCATCCCTCTCCACTCGATCTGAGTCATTAAGTGGTTTCCAGTGTACAGTTTTCCAGTACACAACTCACTCAGAGACTCGGATCTCAGTTTTCTTTCTTATTAGTGTTTTGTTTTAGTTTCTGAGAAATAGTCTCAGATCTTAGGTTTCTATAGATAGGTTCGTTTCCGGTATTCATAGAATACCCGGGGTTTCGTTAGGAGACCCTAAGAGAGCTCTAGGCGTTCGAAGAGTCAGTCCACAGGGCTAGGCTTAAGCCCAGGACGTAAGGTAAAGCCCAGTTACTAGACTGAGGAAGCGTCCTCCGAAGGTTCTGGTGAGCAGAGTCAGGGCGAGCAATACGACATATACAGCAGTACGCTCTATCGGCGAGACTACGTAAAGGGTGATTTCTTTATGGCATCAGTCCCCATACCCCTCTCTTATATGTTTTATTGCTTTGTCCTAAACATCAATTATGAATATCATATTACGGTTTTTATGAATAGTTGTTTTGTATGTTGAAGTTATTATGTTTTTCCGGAAATAGCCACCTGCTAAATATTCACTATGTCTGCATGTTTAATGTGCTCTTTTAAACTAACGTTAGGGTTATAGACAATTCCTAACCACGGTCTAATCATAACCTGTTTAGTTTAACAGGCATCAATTAGTATTGGTGTCTGCCATGCTAGATAAAATAACATGCTGAACACCCTGCTTGTTAAAGTAGTCTAGGTAGGAGTCGAGCTGAGTCCGATTATGCCGGCGGCTAGGGCAAGCGGTATGATCCCCGAAGTGACATAGGGCTTTCATGGATGCCTTCGTCCCGAACCGTGAGTAGGGCCGTCATTAAGGTAGGGCAGTTTATTAGAAACCTCGGATGTGGTACGCCTTTAGACACAGAACATAGTTGCAATCCAGGCTAAGATGCATCTAAAATACTCGAAGACAGGTCAATCAACATATAGGAACAGTATAGCATAGAATCAGAACTCATCTTTAAAACACTTTTAGGATTAATTAGACTTGAACCTAGTGGAGAATGGATCACCCTCTCATCAAAGATATTGATGAAGATTGCATAACTGGATCATAAGATAAGAGTTAGGATAAGAGGCTAGTTACTACTAAGCCGTTGCCACTTCCCTGGGAGTACGATAATTAAATTAATAAAATCGTAGATACTTTCCAATAGACTAGCTGCACGATAGGTACTCTGCCTTAGGTTCTGGCTGATTAAGTGACACCATAGAGACTAAATGTGACAATTAGTCAATCACAGTCCTTAATTATTCATAATCAACATAGGGTAAAATAACACCTATTTAGTACGTCAACCGGAATCGCATTAGTTATGATAATCCTATATTTAAGAAAGTGATTGTCTAACTAGTATAAGATAAGTGTAAATCAAAAGTCTAGGTTACTACCGCTACCTATCATAAGTTTCTAGAATTGTGGCCAATAATCCTAAATTCATTATGATATTTCCCCGGCAACGGTGCCAAAAATCTGATGGGTTTCCGACCGATGTGCTAAATAGGTGTTATTTTACCCTATGTTGATTATGAATAATTAAGGACTATGATTGACTAATTGTCACATTTAGTCTCTATGGTGTCACTTAATCAGCCAGAACCTAAGGCAGAGTACCTATCGTGTAGCTAGTCTGTTGGAAAGTATCTACGATTTTATTAGATAAATATCGTACTCCCAAGTAAGTGGCAACGACTTAGTAGTAACTAGCCTTTCTTCCTAACTCTTATCTTATAATCCAGTTATGCAATCTTCATCAATAATTTTGATGAGAGGGTGATTCATTCTCCACAAGGTTTAAGTCTAGCTAAACCTGAAAGTGTTTTAAAGATTAGATCCTGATTTTATGTTATACTGTTACTATACGTTGATTGACTTATATTCGAGTATTTTAGACATGTCTTGGCCTGGATTGCAATTATGTTCTGTGTCTAAAGGCTACCACATATGAGTTTCTACGCTACTGCCCCATCGTTAAGGGTAACGGCACTACTCACGGCTCGGACTAAAGTCAGCAATGACCGCCCTATGTCACTTTGGGGATCATGCTGCTCGTCGCATAACCGCCGGCATAACACTCAACTCAGCCTACCTAGACTACTTTCAACCAACGGGGTGTTCCGTAGATTATTTTATCTAGTATGGCAGACACCAATACTAATTGATGCCTGTTAAACTAAATAGGTTATGAATAGACCGTGGTTAGGAATTGTCTATAACCCTAATTTCAGTTTAAAAGAACGACAATAAACATGCAGACATAATGATATTTAAGCAGTGGCCATTTCTAGAAAACATAATACTTCAACATAAATCAATATTCATAAAAACATAATCTGGTATTCAAACAGTTATTTGGACAAACACAATAACAACATATAAGAGAGGGACAGGAGGACCGATGCCATAAAGAATTCACCCTTCATGAAGTCTCACCGATGGAGCGTAATGCTGTATATGCCGTATTGCTTGACCCGACTCTGCTCGCCAGAACCGTCGGAGGACGCTTCCTCAGCCTAGTAACTGGGCTTTACCTTAATACCCAGCTTAAGCCCAGCCCTGTGGACCGACTCTTCGAACGCCTAGAGCCCTCTTAGGATCTCCTAACGAAATCCCGGGTATTCTATGAATACCAGAAACGAACCTATCTATAGAAACCTAAGACCTGAGACTATTTCTCAGAAATTAAAACAAAACACTAACAAGAAAGAAAATTGAGATCCGAGTCTCTCAGTGAGTTGTGTACTAGAGAATTGTACACTGGACACCACTTAATGACTCAGATCGAGTGGAGAGGAATGAATTCAAATGCTGGAGGCCTGGGGTATTTATAGCAGCTTCCTGGAGTGAAAATCTCTGAAGAATTCGATGTGGGACAGCTTCTGGCGGCTCGAGACGCCCGTCCCGGATTGGGACGCCCGTCCTGATCTGTTGACCAGGTCGGGACGCCCGTCCTGAACCTTTGACCGAGTCAACATTTCAAAAAATTGCGTTTTTGCCCCAAAATTTGCTGTTTTCGTCTACTTTTCACCTGACACTTCCAAAATCATAAAAATTGTGAAATTAAGTGAATAATGAACAATCAAGATCAAATTACCCTCGATTTCACCCAAATTCATACATAAAAACATGCTAAAAAGGTGATACGATTTTCGCGTATCAGGCTAGTTACTACTAAGCCGTTGCCACTTCCCTGGGAGTACGATATTTAACTTAATAAAATCGTAGATACTTTCCAACAGACTAGCTACACGATAGGTACTCTGCCTTAGGTTCTGGCTGATTAAGTGACACCATAGAGACTAAATGTGACAATTAGTCAATCACATTCCCTAATTATTCATAATCAACATAGGGTAAAATAATACCTATTTAGTACGTCAACCGGAATCGCATCAGATTTTTGGCGCCGTTGCCGGGGAAATATCATAATGAATTTAGGATTATTGGCCACAATTCTAGAGACTTATGATAGGTAACGGTAGTAACCTAGACCTTAGACCTACACTTATCTTACACTAGTTAGACAATCACTTTCCGAAATATAGGATTATCATAACTAACTAATTTTAGACATTATCTAAAATTAGGACATTTAGGATAATCAAATTTTAGAAAATCATTCTAGAACCATATTGAGGAAATTTACCTGCTTTCTAAATTAAACATAAAAAGAAAAACAAATGTTAAAAATTTAAAATCCCAAAAAGAATGTATCTTTCTTGCTCAACGATGAGTTGTTCCTTTTCCCTATCTCTTGTTTTTTTTAGTTGTTTTCTTAGTTGCTCTTTTCCGTGTTTTTCTTCCTTTATTTAATTTCGAAGAAATAAAAATGGAAATGAGGATAAAATATATTTTCTTCTGAGTTGTAAAATGTTGGCTTAGATTTTTATCGGGAAGAAACTCTATTTTAGAATTTTCTTAGAGTCATGCCGGCCTTATTAGGATGAGTTATGAAATAGTTTTTCCTTTATAGCCAGACCTTTGAATATTCTATTGAAAAAAGGATGTTCCTTTTGATTTGCTGATGATTGAATGAGAACTTTTAAACCGAAAGGAATTACTGCACCCATTATGGCATCACCTGATTGAAATATGCTTTTTGAATTAATATGTGATGTAATGATGTAGTACGAATTGTTTGATGATAAGAAAGTTCATGCATGATAAATTCCAATCTTATCTAGTCTTGTCTAAAAACAATAGGTTACACTGATCACTCTGACATATCTGTGTTCAATAAAACTAATGATGAACCAAGATTGATTAGTTAAGTTCTATTGAATTTGATATAGAAAGAAGGGATAAGAAAAAGGGTTGAAAATCTAGAAAGCAAACCATTGGTCTAGATTAGAAAACCCCGAGTTAGAGGCTAGTGTAATACTGATAAATTTTTGGATGAAAACTTATTTGCATTGTTTGCTATGTATAATAATTATCATCTGTGGTTTATTTCAAATTATCTAGTCACTGAATAAGTTCCAAGTGATATGACTTATCAGCAAAAGAAGAAATTCTTTGCTGATTTGAAATATTACTACTGGGCAGTTTCTCTTCTATTTCAAATTTTTGCAGATCAGTTGATCAGAAGATGTGTCTCAGAAGATGAAGGACACAAGATTTTGGAGCATTGCCCTAAAGAATCTACGGGAGACCAATTGATGGCTATCAACACTGTCCGGAAAGTGTTGAAAGCAGGATCTTGTTGACCCACCATATTCAAGGACTTTTGTATCTCTGATACAGTCCTGCGATGCTTGCCAAATAACAGGTAACACATCTTCCAGAGATCATCTACCCTAGCGACGTACACAGAATGTTGCAACCGTTGATATCAAGGGTATTTCGAATCCTTTTCTCTTTCTTCCTTTGAAAATAATTACATCATAGTAGTCGTGGAACACTTTTCGAAAATAGCCTGAACCACAGGCATTACCTACTAATGATGTTAAAGTCATGTGCAGATTCTAGTTGTTTTCCAGATTCAGAGTGCCCATGTTTTAGGAAGAAATGTCCAGCCTGTGTATCACATCTGTGAAGTCTGCTAAGTACCACACTTTAGCAGGGATTGCTATGGGAATGACTGGCCATTCCAAAAGAGGTAGGAGTAGGTTACTGCAGAATGCTGCTCTAATGGGAAAGACATACAATCCCAACTAGAGGAATCGTACGGGATTTAGCTGAGGAATAATTCGAAAGCTGGAAACTTTCAGAAGACACCACCACAACAAAACCCCTACTCGCAGAAGCAATAGATGAGATACTGGCAACAATTAAAGCCAGACTAGTGCAAGCAAGTGTTATACCAAGTGGTATTGAAACGGTTGAAAGATATAGAGGAATTTGGTGTTGTATCAGGAGCATAGCAATGGAGGAGCTTGCATTCCCTGCATACCAATCAGCTGTGAGAAACTTCCCCGAGGAAGTCTCAAATACTTGGGCCCAGATCTACACAACTGGAGCCCCCTACCACCACAGCTTCGCCAAAACTTCAGGTATCTTTTCTTCCATTCGAGACTTGCATGCAATACCTTTACTAACATTGGCAGGAAGGCACACAAATCCCAAACACGTTCCTCCTGGACACGTTGCAATGAGAAACCTTACAAATGATTCGAGGAAGCAGCCCGTGGGGCTCGAGCTATTCATTGAATGAATAGGCCACTACCTGGAGCTCGACAATGAAGGGCCGGAGCTGACGTCATCCGTTCCAGTATCTAGAGCTTGCAGAGTCAGAAACACCTCAGCAATAGCACATGGCTAAGGTGAAGAGCCAATTGACAGATCAGAGAAGACCCTTCTGCTCGCGACATGAAGGGAGTTTTTCTAATCCACATATTCCTTTTATTTTATTTGTTTTGTGTTCTGTTTTGCTATCCTTCTTGTTTTGTTGCCTTATTTTCTCTCTTACCCTTAGTTAGTCGAATAAGTGTGGGGTAAGAGTTCTTTATTTTGTTTTTGTTTCTTGTTTTCAAATAAGTGTGGGGTAGTTTAGATATGCATGAACACTTAGGACAGTGCCAGAATTAAGTGTGGGGTAGCAGTGCACGGTGCACTGTAGCAGTTTGCAAAATTTATTGCATACTTTTGCTTGTTTTCCCCGTATTTTCACACCATTCCAAAAAAAATTCAAAATTTTTCCGTCTTTCAGACGTTTAAATGCAGTATGCTTGGTTAAACAATTGCTTATGTCTATGATATGTAGGTAGTATGTTATGGTTAGTAGGAGATAATTGATAGCTATCTTGGACTAATTGATTAGGAATAGGGAATTCTTGATAACTGAGCACAACTTTGTCTGGATTAGAGACCTCAACCAATTGCCTGTTCGAGACTTAACTAGATAAAATTAGACCAGTTGTGGATATATTGGCAGTTAGAATGACTAGATGTGACTCTGAGCTAAAAGTGAAAAGAAACAAAAGAAAGTTAATCAAATGAGGGTAGTTTGCCAGCGGCCTTCACTACTCGAGCACCACTCCTTCGGGGAATTTAAAGCCTGATGCCCTAAGGTCATGTAGATCTGGGAGTCATCGGAGTGGGACTCGCTACATGGGTAGTTGAAGTTGACGTGTTCTAAGCAGACTCAAAATACCCTGAATCTATAAAATAACTAAGTGCTAGAACATAAAAAAAAATCTGATCACCAAAGCTCAGAACTCAAAAAGTTGTCTGTTGTTAATATGTCTAGAGATAGGTCGAAGTGTTATCTGGTGGTAGTTAAGACAAGAGTACATTGTGTTGACTATCTGGTCTAGACTAGTACACACACTACACATCAGGAAGACCCTGTGACTAAGAAAAAAGTCCAACCTAGTTGTTGATTTGTTTTCTGCCTGATCATAACAAGCTACTAAAGATATTTGAGACCTTGTCATAGCAACCTAACCAGACAGACCTGTGTTAAGACTTGTCTGAAGAATTTTTGGAATAAAAACATGGCTAGGAATTTAAGTGACTGCACTACGGTTTAGAATCACTAACTTCAGGTAGACTTTGCTTGAGGACAAGCAAAAAGTTAAGTGTGGGGTTATCTGATACGCAAAAATCGTATCACCTTTTTAGCATGTTTTTATATATGATTTAGGGTGAAATTAAGGGTAAATTGATCTTAATTGTTCATTATTTACTTAATTTCACAGTTTTTCTGATTTTGGAAGTGTCAGGTGAAAAGTAGACGAATACAGCTAATTTTGGGACAAAAACGCAATTTTTTGAAATGTTGACTCTGTCAAAGGTTCAGGACGGGTGTCCCGAACCCGGGACGGGCGTCCCGAACAAGTCAACAGATCAGGATGGGCGTCCCAATCCGGGACAGGCGTCCCGAACCCCCACATCCAGTCCCACATCGAATTTTTGCTGAAAAATCACCCCGGGAAGCTGCTATAAATACCCCAGGCCTCCAGCAGTTGAATTCATTCCTCTCCACTCGATCTGAGTCATTTAGTGGTTTCCAGTGTACTCTTCTCTAGTACACAACTCACTTAGAGACTCGGATCTCAGTTTTCTTTCTTATTAGTGTTTTGTTTTAGTTTCTGAGAAAGAGTCTCAGATCTTAGGTTTACATAGATAGGTTCGTTTCTGGTATTCATAGAATACCCGGGATTTCGTTAGGAGATCCTAAGAGGGCTCTAGGCGTTCGAAGAGTCAGTCCACAGGGCTGGGCTTAAGCTGGGTATTAAGGTAAAGCCCAGTTACTAGGCTGAGGAAGCGTCCTCCGAAGGTTCTAGCGAGTAGAGTCAGGGCGAGCAATACGACATATACAGCAGTACGCTCCGTCGGTGAGACTACGTAAAGGGTGATTTCTTTATGGCATCAGTCCCCATGTCCCTCTCTTATATGTTGTTATTGTTTTGTTCTAAATACATATTATGAATACGAGATTACGATGTTTATGAATAGTTGTTTTATATGTTGATGTTATTATGTTTTTCCGAAAATAGCCACTGATGTGCACAAATCATATACCCTTTTTAGCATGTTTTTAGACATATATTAGGGCAATATTTGAATGTATTTGATCTTAATTGAATCAAATTGACATAAAATTGCTTAAATTTCGATTTTGGAAGTTTCAGGAGCAAATTGGACGAAAACAGCAAATTTTGGGGTAAAAATGCAATTTTTGGAAATGTTGACTTGGTCAACGGTCCGGGACGGGCGTCCCGACCCAGTCAAGCCACCAGGACGGGCGTCCCAATCCTGGACGGGCGTCCCGAAGCACCAGAATTTGTCCCACATCGAATTTTTTGGAATTTTTCACTCCAGAAAGCTGCTATAAATACCCCAGGCCTCCAGGAGTTGAAATCATCCCTCTCCACTCGATCTGAGTCATTTAGTGGTGTCCAGTGTACAATTCTCTAGTACACAACTCACTCAGAGACTCGGATCTCAGTTTTCTTTCTTGTTAGTGTTTTGTTTTAGTTTCTGAGAAATAGTCTCAGATCTTAGGCTTCGATAGATAGGTTCGTTTTTGGTATTCATAGAATACCGGGATTTCGTTAGGAGATCCTAAGAGAGAGATAGGGTGCGTGTTCTTAGTCAGATTAGGGCAATTTGCTTAAGCCCGGGATGCAAGGTAAAGCAATTGCTACTAGGTCTAAGGAGCGTTCTCCGAAGGCTCTGCCGAGCAGAGTAGGATCGAGCAGTCAGGAGCATACAGGAGCTGCAGCGCCGGCTGGACCTGCATAGAGTGGTGATTACTTTATGACAGTGGGTCCCCTAGACGAGGTTCTGTATGTTTACGAATTGTTTTATCTAAATATTAATTTGAATATCATATTACGATTCTTATGAATATCTGTTTTATATGTTGAAGTTATTATGATTTTCCGGAAATGGCCACCTGCTTAAATATTCATTATGTCTGCATGTCTAATGCCATTCTTTTAAACTGAAATTAGGGTTATAGACAATCCCTAACCACGGTCTATTCATAACCTGTTTAGTTTAACAGGCATCAATTAGTATTGGTGTCTGCCATACTAGATAAAATAATCTGCGGAACACCCTGTTGGTTGAAAGTAGTCTAGGTAGGCTGAGTAGAGTGTTATGCCGGCGGTTATGAGACGAGCAGCATGATACCGAAGTGACATAGGGTACCGTTCATTGCTGACTTTAGTCCGAGCCGTGAGTAGGGCCGTTACCCTTAACGATGGGGCGGTAGCGTAGAAACTCAGATGTGGTAGCCTTTAGACACAGAACATAGTTGCAATCCAGGCCAAGACATGTCTAAAATACTCGAATATAGGTCAATCAACATATAGGAATAGTATAACATAGAATCAGGACTCATCTACAAAACACTTTTGGGATTAATTAGACTTAAACCTAGTGGAGAATGGATCACCCTCTCATCAAAGTATTTGATGAAGATTGCATAACTGGATCATAAGATAGGAGTTAGGATAAAAGGCTAGTTACTACTAAGCCGTTGCCACTTCCCTGGGAGTACGATATTTAACTTAATAAAATCGTAGAT
Source organism: Asclepias syriaca (assembly GCA_027405835.1). Classification (NCBI taxonomy): domain Eukaryota; kingdom Viridiplantae; phylum Streptophyta; class Magnoliopsida; order Gentianales; family Apocynaceae; genus Asclepias; species Asclepias syriaca. Next base: position 12,064,745 of record CM049929.1, on the reverse strand, counting down.
ACTTTCCAACAGACTAGCTACACGATAGGTACTCTGCCTTAGGTTCTGATTGATTAAGTGACATAAATTGAATGCTAAAGTGACAGTTAGTAAGACTCAGTCCTTAATTACTCATAATCGACATAGGTAAATAAAGCCTATCTTTTAGCATACCAATCGGAACGCATCAGATTTTTGGCGCCGTTGCCGGGGAAATATCATAATGAACTTAGGATTCCTGATCAAAATTCTAGAGGCTTATGATAGGTAACGGTAGTAACCTAGACCTTAACCCAACACTTCTCTTATACCAGTTAGACAATCAATTTCCAAATTATAGGGTTATCATAACTAATTGATTTTAGATGTTATCTGAAATTAAGACATTTAGGATAATCAAATTTTAGAAAATTATTCTAAAGCCATATTGAGGGAATTTAATCGCTTTCGAAATATTAAAAGGAAAAAAAATTTAAAATCTAAAAATCCGAAAAAAATTGTACTTTTTCTTGTTTAATGGTAAGTTGTTCTTCTTCCCTATCTCTTGTTCTTCCTTAGTTGACTTTTTTCTTACATTTGTTTTTCTTTTTCGTTTTTTTCCCTATTACTTAATTTCGAAAAAAATAAAAATGGAAATGAGGATAGAATATTTTTCTGAGTTGTCAATTTCTGGCTAAGGTTTTAATCTGGAAGATATATCATTGTGGAATTTTCTTAGGTCATGCTTAGTCTATTAGACAGAATCATGAAATAAAATTTTCTTTAATAGACAGACCTCTGAGTATTCTAATGAAAAAAGGATGTTCCTTTTGTTTTGCTGATGATTGCATGAGATTTTTTTAAAACCAAAAGGAATTATTGCACCCATTATGACATCACCTGATTGAAATCTGCTTTTTGAATGAATATGTGATGTAATAAGAATTGTTTTAGGACAGAAACATGATAAGAAAGTTCATGTATGATAAATCCTAATCTTATCTAGTATTGTCTAAAAACAATAGGTGACACTGATCACTCCAAGATATCTGTGTTTCAATAAAACTAATGTTGAACCATACTTGATTTAGTTAAGTTTTATTGTTACTTGAACTTGATATAGAATAAAGGGATAATAAAAATGGTTGAAAATCTAGAAAGCAAACCATTGGTCTAGATTAGAAAAACCCCGAGTTAGAGGCTAGTGTAATATTGATAAATTTTAGGATGAAAACTTATTTGCATTGTTTGCTATGTATAATAATTCTCATCTGTGGTTTATTGCAAATTATCTAGTCACTGAATAAGTTCCAAGTGATATACCTTATCAGCAAAAGAAGAAATTCTTTGCTGATTTGAAATATTACTACTGGGCAGTTTCTCTTCTATTTCAAATTTTTGCAGATCAGTTGATCAGAAGATGTGTCTCAGAAGATGAAGGACACAAGATTTTGGAGCATTGCCCTAAAGAATCTACGGGAGACCAATTGATGGCTATCAACACAATCCGGAAAATGTTGAAAGCAGGATCTTGTTGACCCACCATATTCAAGGACTTTTGTATCTCTGATACAGTCCTGCGATGCTTGCCAAATAACAGGTAACACATCTTCCAGAGATCATCTACCCCAGCGGCGTACACAGAATGTTGCAACCGTTGATATCAGGGGTATTTCGAATCCTTTTCTTTTTCTTCCTTTGAAAATAATAACATCATAGTAGTTGTAGAACACTTTTCAAAAATGGCCTGAGCCACAGGCATTACCTACTAATGATGTTCAAGTCATGTGCAGATTCTATGAGAAGTTGTTTTTCAGATTCAGAATGCCAACGTCTTAGGAAGAAAGGCTCAGTCTATGTATCTAATATGTGAAGTCTGCTAAGGACCACACTTTAGCAGGGATTGCTATGGGAATGACTGACCATTCCAAAAGAGGTAGGAGTAGGTTACTGCAGAATGCTGCTCCAATGGGAAATGCATACAATCCCAGATGGAGGAATCTTACGGGATTTAGCCGAGGAGTAATTTGGAAGCTGTAAACTTTCAGAAGACACAACCACAGCAAAACCCACACTCGCAGAATCAATAGATGAGATACTGGCAACAATTAAAGCCAGACCAGTGCAAGCAAGTGATCTACCAAGAGGTAACGAAGGGTCGAAGGATATAGAGGAATTTAGCGTTGTATCAGGAGCATAGCAATGGAGGAGCTTGCATTCCCTGCATACCAATCAGCTGTCAGACACTTCCCCGAGGAAGTCTCAAATACTTGGGCCCAGATCTATACAACTGGAGCCCCTACCACCACAGCTTCGCCAAAACTTCAAGTATCTTTTCTTCCATTCGAGACTTGCATGCAATACCTTTACTAACATTGGCAGGTAGGCACACCAATCCAAAGAAGTCTCATTCCTAGACACGTTCCTTCTGGACACGTTGCTACAATTACGAGAAACTTTGTAGATGATTCGAGGAAACAATCCTTGGGGCTTGAGTCATTCATCAAATGGATATGCCACTACCTAGAGCTCGACAATGAAGGATCGGAGCTGGTATCATCCGTTATAGTATCTAGTGCTTACAGAGTCAAGAATGCCTCATCAATAGCACATGGCTAAGGTGAAGAGCCAATTGACAGATCAGAGAAGACCATTCTGCTCGCGACATGAAGGGAGTTTTTCTAATCCTCATGTTCCTTTACTTTTATTTTCTTTGTTTGGTGTCCTGTTTTGTTATTTCTTTGGTTGTTTTATTTTCTCTCTTACCCTTAGTTAGTCAAATAAGTGTGGGGTAAGAGTTTTCTATTTTGTTTTTGTTTCTTGTTTTCAAATAAGTGTGGGGTAGTCTAGATATGCATGAACACTGAGGACAGTGTCAGAAATAAGTGTGGGGTAGCAGTGCACGGTGCACTGTAGCAGTTTTTGTATGTTTTTGCTTGTTTTTCCCCGTATTTTCACACCTCCAAAAAAAAAATTTCAAAATTTTTTCCGTCCTTCAGACTTCTAAATGCAGTATGCTTGGTTAAACAATTGCTTATGTCTATGATATGTAGGTAGTATGTTATGGTTAGTAGGAGATAATTGATAGCTATCTTGGACTAATTGATTAGGAATAGGGAATTCCTGATAACTGAGCACAACTTTGTCTGGATTAGAGACCTCAACCAATTACCTGTTCGAGACTTAACTAGATAAAATTAGACCAGTTGTGGATATATTGGCAGTTAGGATGACTAGATGAGACTCTGAGCTAGAAGTGAAAAGAATTAAAAGAAGTTAATCAAATAAGGGTAGTTTGCCAGCGGCCTTCGCTACTCGAGCACCACTCCTTCGGGGAACTTAAAGCCTGATGCCCTAAGGTCGTGTAGATCTGGGAGTCATCGGAGTGGGACTCGCTACATGGGTAGTTGAAGTTGACGTGTTCTAAGCAGACTCAAAATACCCTGAAAGATCTATAAAAGAAAAAATCAATAAAATGCTAAATAATTAAAAATTTGATCACCAAGGCTCAGAACTCAGAAAGTTGTCTGTTGTTAGTATGTCTAGCGACGGGTCGAAATATTATCTGGTAGTAGTTAAGATGAGAGTTTATTGTGTTGACTATCTGGTCTAGACTAGTACACACACTACACATCAGGAAGACCTTGTGACTAAGAGAAGAGTTCAATCTAGTTGTTAAGTTGTTAAACCTACTTGATCATAATAATCTACTAGAGACATTTGAGACCTTGTCATAGCAACCAAACCAGTCAGACCTGTGTTAAGAATTGTCTGAAGAATTTTTGGAATAAAAACATGACTAGAAATTTAAGTGACTGCACATATGATTTAAAATCACTAACTTCAGGTAGACTTTGCTTGAGGACAAGCAAAAAGCTAAGTGTGGGGTTATTTGATGTGCACAAATCATATACCCTTTTTAGCATGTTTTTAGACATATATTAGGGCAATATTTGAATGTATTTGATCTTAATTGAATCAAATTGACATAAAATTGCTTAAATTTCGATTTTGGAAGTTTCAGGAGCAAATTGGACGAAAACAGCAAATTTTGGGGCAAAAATGCAATTTTTGGAAATGTTGACTTGGTCAACGGTCCGGGACGGGCGTCCCGAATTAGGGACAGGCGTCCCGACCCAGTCAAGCCACCAGGACGGGCGTCCCAATCCTGGACGGGCGTCCCGAAGCACCAGAATTTGTCCCACATCGAATTTTTTGGAATTTTTCACTCCAGAAAGCTGCTATAAATACCCCAGGCCTCCAGGAGTTGAAATCATCCCTCTCCACTCGATCTGAGTCATTTAGTGGTGTCCAGTGTACAATTTTCTAGTACACAACTCACTCAGAGACTCGGATCTCAGTTTTCTTTCTTGTTAGTGTTTTGTTTTAGTTTCTGAGAAATAGTCTCAGATCTTAGGCTTCGATAGATAGGTTCGTTTTTGGTATTCATAGAATACCGGGATTTCGTTAGGAGATCCTAAGAGAGAGATAGGGTGCGTGTTCTTAGTCAGATTAGGGCAATTTGCTTAAGCCCGGGATGTAAGGTAAAGCAATTGCTACTAGGTCTAAGGAGCGTTCTCCGAAGGCTCTGCCGAGCAGAGTAGGATCGAGCAGTCAGGAGCATACAGGAGCTGCAGCGCCGGCTGGACCTGCATAGAGTGGTGATTACTTTATGACAGTGGGTCCCCTAGACGAGGTTCTGTATGTTTACGAATTGTTTTATCTAAATATTAATTTGAATATCATATTACGATTCTTATGAATATCTGTTTTATATGTTGAAGTTATTATGATTTTCCGGAAATGGCACCTGCTTAAATATTATTATGTCTGCATGTCTAATGCCGTTCTTTAAACTGAAATTAGGGTTATAGACAATCCCTAACCACGGTCTATTCATAACCTGTTTGTTTAACAAGCATCAATTAGTATTGGTGTCTTTGCCATACTAGATAAAATAATCTGCGGAACACCCTGTTGGTTGAAAGTAGTCTAGGTGGCTGAGTAGAGTGTTATGCGGCGGTTATGAGACGAGCAGCATGATACCGAAGTGACATAGGGTACCGTCATTGCTGACTTTAGTCCGAGCCGTGAGTAGGGCCGTTACCCTTAACGATGGGGCGGTAGCGTAGAAACTCAGATGTGGTAGCCTTTGACACAGAACATAGTTGCAATCCAAGCCAAGACATGTCTAAATACTCGAATATAGGTCAATAACATATAGGAATAGTATACATAGAATCAGGACTCATCTACAAAACACTTTTGGGATTAATTAGACTTAAACCTAGTGGAGAATGGATCACCCTCTCATCAAAGTATTTGATGAAGATTGCATAACTGGATCATAAGATAGGAGTTAGGATAAAAGGCTAGTTACTACTAAGCCGTTGCCACTTCCCTGGGAGTATGATATTTAACTTAATAAAATCGTAGATACTTTCCAACAGACTAGCTACACGATAGGTACTCTGCCTTAGGTTCTGATTGATTAAGTGACATAAATTGAATGCTAAAGTGACAGTTAGTAAGACTCAGTCCTTAATTACTCATAATCGACATAGGTAAATAAAGCCTATCTTTTAGCATACCAATTGGAACGCATCAGCCACCTGCTAAATATTCACTATGTCTGCATGTTTAATGTGCTCTTTTAAACTAAAGTTAGGGTTATAGACAATTCCTAACCACGGTCTAATCATAACCTGTTTAGTTTAACAGGCATCAATTAGTATTGGTGTCTGCCATGCTAGATAAAATAACATACTGAACACCCTGTTTGTTAGAGTAGTCTAGGGGAAGCCGAGCCGAGTCCGATTATGCAGGCGGCTAGGGCAAGCGGTATGATCCCTGAAGTGACATAGGGCTTTCATGGATCCCTTCATCCCGAACCGTGAGTAGGGCCATCATTAAGGTAGGGCGGTTTATTAGAAACCTCGGATGTGGTACGCCTTTATACACAGAACATAGTTGCAATCCAAGCTAAGACATGTCTAAAATATTCGAACTTAGGTCATTCAACATATAGGAACAGTATAACATAGAATCAGAACTCATCTATAAAACACTTCTAGGATTAATTAGACTTAAACCTAGTGGAGAACGGATCACCCTCTCATCAAAGTTATTGATGAAGATTGCATAACTGAATTATAAGATAGGAGTTAGGATGAAAGGCTAGTTACTACTAAGTCGTTGCCACTTCCCTGGGAGTACGATATTTAACTTAATAAAATCGTAGATACTTTCCAATAGACTAGCTACACGATAGGTACTCTGCCTTAGTTTCTGGCTGATTAAGTGACACCATAGAGACTAAATGTGACAATTAGTCAATCACAGTCCTTAATTATTCATAATCAACATAGGGTAAAATAACACCTATTTAGTACGTCAACCGGAATCGCATCAAACTCACATACCAGTTCCAGGTATGTGGGCTCTGTGACGATGAATACTCGACTGTAAGGTGGCACGTCGAGTATGCGTCTGATTTCCAGCTCTACTCCTAGCGTCTATACTGCTGCCCAATCCAACGTTCTGCCCGTCAGTATCGTACGCCCGATGTACCCAAGGCATCTTTCTTGGTATGCTGTGCTGGAGGGAAACAGCATAAAAGGATGTGCCACTGAGGTAACTGTCATGGTAGATGTGGTACGAGCACGTTTGGGAGCCATTAGAAACGTACGAGAGAGTTTAGGTGGGAAGGAATCTTTAAACTCAAATTCTGGATGTGAATTTGAATTCAGAAGGATGAAATTAGGTTAGGGAAAGATTTTGAATTTTTTGGCGGGAAAATCGATTTTGGAGGGAAATTCAAATTTTTGAGTGAAGTTCAAAATTCAAATTTTGGAGGGAAACTCGAATTTTTAAACTTTGGAGAGTTTGCCAAAAATTTGTAGAGAGAAGGTAGAGAGAAATATTTTTAGAGAGATGAATTTTTGGTTGTAGATTTGAGAGAAAATGAAAGAAATTGAATTTTTATAGAAGGGGCGGCCTTCGGGACTCCCGTCCCGGGTTGCTTCGGGACGCGTGCCAATTCCGGGAAAAAAATTTCGTAATTCCCTGAAAATCTCAAGATACCAAAAATAATCATAATTTTTAACAAGTCTCCATGTTTATCCAATCAAATTCAGAAGCTGTTAAAAACTCTATGCAAAAATTCCTCAATCTCTTTTTTTTTTTCGAAAATCATGACTACCCTAATTTTATCCCAACTTAAATTCAGCAAGAATTTCAGAAAAACAAAAACTGAGTTTGTACAATTTAATTAGTGAAAAATAAATTGTATTTGCAAAACTTTTGTTTTTCATAGAAATTTGAAAATAAAATGTCTGAAGAAAATTGTTGAATATAAAGGACCCTTTAAAAAGTTTGAAAAATAGAAAAATATGGGTCAATTATTCAGGTTTAGTTCAAACGAATTATTTGCTGAGAATAAAAGTAAAAGAATCTTCCCTTTTTCAACGACCCTTATCTCTGATCTCCTGTAGCTCTGTTTGAATGTTTCGCATCTCCTCCTGCTGGTTCCTTTGTTCCTTTAAGATTTCCATCATCTCTCGGAGTATTTGCACATTTTGGCGTTCTATTGTGGTTCTGAGTTGGGTTACTTCAGAACTTAAGGTTAGAACAGCCTGATATGACCGTCTTAGTCCGCCCGGTATTGTCTGAGTCATAGCGCTTATCCTGTGAGATATATCATCTACACGGGTAGCCAAGGCTGATTGAGAATTGTCAGTGCTATCCTCTGATGAAGGTGGTTGGTTGTTAGGTGCGGGGGATGCAGGAGTATACTCAGGAGATTTCGGGGTATATTCGGGAGAAGCAGGAGTTGTTTGGATCTCTGGGGAAGTGTTATTTTCTAATTCGTCCAGAATATCCTGGGCTCTTGTTCCCTTCATCTCTGAGTGCAAAGTCTGGTTAGAAATAACAAATAACAAAAGTAGGAAAGTGAAATAAGAAAGCAAGAAAAATATTTTTATGGATTTTGAATTTTATTTAGAAAGCATGTAAATTTCCTCAATATGGTTTTAGAATAATTTTCTAAAATTTGATTATCCTCGGCAACGGCGCCAAAAATCTGATGCAGTTCCGGTCGATGTGCTAAATAGGTGTTATTTTACCCTGTGTTGATTATGAATAATTAAGGAATGTGATTGACTAATTGTCACATTTAGTCTCTATGGTGTCACTTAATCAGCCAGAACCTAAGGCAGAGTACCTATCGTGTAGCTAGTCTGTTGGAAAGTATCTACGATTTTATTAAATAAATATCGTACTCCCAGGGAAGTAGTAACGGCTTAGTAGTAACTAGCCTTTATTCCTAACTTTTATCTTATAATCCAGTTATGCAATCTTCATCATTAATTTTGATGAGAAGGTGATTCATTCTCCACTAGGTTTAAGTATAACTAAACCTGAAAATGTTTTATAGACAAGATCCTGATTTTATGTTATACTGTTACTATACGTTGATTGACCTATATTCGAGTATTTTAGACATGTCTTGGCCTGGATTGCAACTATGTTCTGTGTCTAAAGGTTACCACATTGAGTTTCTACGCTACCGCCCCATCGTTAAGGGTAACGGCCCTACTCACGGCTCGGACTAAAGTCAGCAATGAACGCCCTATGTCACTTTGGGGATCATACCGCTCGTCTCATAACCGCCAGCATAAAACTCTACTCAGCCTACCTAGACTACTTTCAACCAACAGGGTGTTCCGCAGATTATTTTATCTAGTATGGCAGACACCAATACTAATTGATGCCTGTTAAACTAAACAGGTTATGAATAGACCGTGGTTAGGAATTGTCTATAACCCTAATTTCAGTTTAAAAGAACAGAAATAGACATGCAGACATAATGAATATTTAAGCAGGTGGCCATTTCTAGAAAAACATAATAACTTCAACATATATGACAAATATTCATAAAAATCATAATCTGGTATTCAAACTGTTATTTGGACAAACACAATTACAACATATAAGAGAGGGACAGGGGGACCGATGCCATAAAGAAATCACCCTTTACGAAGTCTCGCCGATGGAGCGTACTGTTGTATATGCCGTATTGCTTGACCCGACTCTACTCGCCAGAACCGTCGGAGGAAGCTTCCTCAGCCTAGTAACTAGGCTTTACCTTAATACCCAGCTTAAGCCCAGCCCTGTGGACAGACTCTTCGAATGCCTAGAGCCCTCTTAGGATCTCCTAACAAAATCCCGGGTATTCTATGAATACCAGAAACGAACCTATCTATGTAAGCCTAAGATCTGAGACTATTTCTCAGAAACTAAAACAAAACACTAACAAGAAAAAAAACTGAGATCCGAGTCTCTGAGTGAGTTGTGTACTGGAGAAGTGTACACTGGAAACCACTTAATGACTCAGATCGAGTGGAAAGGAATGATTTCAACTACTGGAGGCCTGGGGTATTTATACCAGCTTCCCGGGGTGATTTTTCATCAAAAAAATCGATGTGGGACTTGATTTGGGGGTTCGGGACGCCCGTCCTGGTCTGTTGACCACGTCGGGACGCCCGTCCCGAGTCTTGGACACCCGTCCCGGGTTCGGGACGCCCGTCCTGACCCTTTGACCGAGTCAGCATTTCCAAAAATTGCGTTTTTGCCCCAAAACTTGCTGTTTTCGTCTACTTTTCACCTGACACTTCCAAAATCGTAAAAACTGTGAAATTAAGTAAATAATAACAATTAAGATCAATTTACCCTCAATTTCACCCTAAATCATATATAAAAACATGTGAAAAAGGTGATACGATTTTCGCGTATCACCGGGCGCACGGAAGAAAACAAACGGAAGCGAGGGGACCAATTTATTAGGGAGGATTCGGGGGAAGATCCAAATCCTATATGACGGCGAACGAAGAGCGCGGCGGCCAGCAAAGAAAATGACGAGGCGCATCCCGTGCCGGAAGCATGCCAGCCGGTGCAATGCTGCGCTGCGTGGCGCGCTAGGCACCGCCCCGCTACGCCACCAGGCACGCTCGTGGCACAGGACGCCCTCGGCGGGAATCAACGATTGGGGTGTGGGGCAATCGAAAAAAGGAAAGAAAGGGGACCGTTTATTAGGGGAGGGGATTCCGGGGATGATCCAAATCCCATATGACGGTAAACGAAGAGCGCCGCGGCCAGCAAAGAAAATGACGAGGCACATCTCGTGCCGGAAGCATGCCAGCCGGTGCAACGCTGCGCGGGGCGGTGGCACGCTCCTGGCTCAGGATGCCCTCGGCGGGAATCAACGATTGGGGTGTGGGGCAATCAAAAAAAGGAAAGAAAGGGGACCGTGTATTAGGGGAGGGGATTCGGGGGACGATCCAATCCCATATGACGGCGAACGAAGAGCGCCACGACTAGCAAAGAAAATGACGAGGCGCATCCCGTGCCGGAAGCATGCCAGCCGGTGCAGCGCTGTGCGGCGCGGCGCGCTAGGCACGCTCGTGGCATAGGACGCCCTCGGTGGGAATCAACGATTGGGATGCCTAGCAAACGAAAGAAGGAAAGAAAGGGGACTGTTTATTAAGGGAGGATTCGGGGGACGATCTAAATCCTATATGACGGCGAACGAACAGCGCCGCGGCCAGCAAAGAAAATGACAAGGTGCATCCCGTGCCGGAAGCATGCCAGTCGGTGCAACGCTGCGCGGCGCGGTGCGCTAGGCACCGCCTCGCTACGCCACCAGGCACCCTCCTGGCTCAGGACGCCCTCGGCGGGAATCAACGATTGGGGTGCGGGGCAATCGAAAAAAGGAAAGAAAGGAGACCGTGTATTAGGGGAGGGGATTCGGGGGACGATCCAAATCCCATATGACGGCGAATGAAGAGCGCCGCGGCCAGCAAAGAAAATGACGAGGCGCATCCCGTGCCGGAAGCATGCCAGCCTGTGCAACGATGCGGGGCACGGCGCGCTAGGCACCAACCCACTACGCCACCAGGCACGCTCATGGCACAGGACGCCCTCGGCGGGAATCAACGATTGGGATGCCTGGCAAACGAAAGAAGGAAAGAAAGGGGACTGTTCATTAAGGGAGGATTCGGGGGACGATCCATGATACGCGAAAATCGTATCACCTTTTTAGCATGTTTTTACGTATGAATTTGGGTGAAATCAAGGGCAATTTGATCTTGATTGTGCATTATTCACTTAATTTCACAGTTTTTATGATTTTGGAAGTGTCAGGTGCAAAGTAGACGAAAAGAGCAAATTTTGGGGCAAAAATGCAATTTTTGGAAATGTTGACTCGGTCAAAGGTCCGGGACGGGCGTCCCGACCAAGTCAAGGCACCTGGACGGGCGTCCAGGACCCGGGACGGGCGTCCCAATCCGGGATGGGGGTCCCGAGCCACCAGAAGCTGTCCCACATCGAATTTTTCAGAGATTTTCACTCCGGGAAGCTGCTATAAATACCCCAGGCCTCCAGCAGTTGAATTCATTCCTCTCCACTCGATCTGAGTCATTTAGTGGTGTCCAGTGTACAATTCTCTAGTACACAACTCACTCAGAGACTCGGATCTCAGTTTTCTTTCTTGTTAGTGTTTGTTTAGTTTCTGAAATAGTCTCAGATCTTAGGTTTCTCTATAGATAGGTTCGTTTCTGGTATTCATAGAATACCGGGATTTCGTTAGGAGATCCTAAGAGGGCTCTAGGCTTCGAAGAGAATCAGTCCACAGGGCTGGGCTTAAGCTGGGTATTAAGGTAAAGCCCAGTTACTAGGCTGAGGAAGCGTCCTCCGACGGTTCTGGCGAGCAGAGTCGGGTCAAGCAATACGGCATATACAGCAGTACGCTCCATCGGCGAGACTTCGTGAAGGGTGAATTCTTTATGGCATCGGTCCCCCTGTCCCTCTCTTATATGTTGTTATTGTGTTTGTCCAAATAACTTTGAATACCAGATTATGTTTTTATGAATATTTGTTATTTATGTTGAAGTATTATGTTTTTCTAGAAATGGCCACCTGCTTAAATATCCATTATGTCTGCATGTTTATTGCCGTTCTTTTAAACTGAAATTAGGGTTATAGACAATTCCTAACCACGGTCTATTCATAACCTGTTTAGTTTAACAGACATCAATTAGTATTGGTGTCTGCCATACTAGATAAAATAATCTGCGGAACACCCCGTTGGTTGAAAGTAGTCTAGGTAGGCTGAGTAGAGTTTTATGCCGGCGGTTATGCGACGAGCAGTATGATCCCCAAAGTGACATAGGGCGGTCATTGCTGACTTTAGTCCGAGCCGTGAGTAGGGCCGTTACCCTTAACGATGGGGCGGTAGCGTAGAAACTCAGATGTGGTAGCCTTTAGACACAGAACATAATTGCAATCCAGGCCAAGACATGTCTAAAACACTCGAATATAGGTCAATCAACGTATAGTAACAGTATAACATAAAATCAGGATCTAATCTTTAAAACACTTTCAGGTTTAGCTAGACTTAAACCTAGTGGAGAATGAATCACCCTCTCATCAAAATTATTGATGAAGATTGCATAACTGGATTATAAGATAAGAGTTAGGGAAAGGCTAGTTACTACTAAGCCGTTGCCACTTCCCTGGGAGTACGATATTTATTTAATAAAATCGTAGATACTTTCCAACAGACTAGCTACACGATAGGTACTCTGCCTTAGGTTCTGGCTGATTAAGTGACACCATAGAGACTAAATGTGACAATTAGTCAATCACAGTCCTTAATTATTCATAATCAACATAGGGTAAAATAACACCTATTTAGCACATCGGTCGGAAACCGCATCAGATTTTTGGCGCCGTTGCCGGGGATATATCATAATGAATTTAGGATTCCTGATCAAAATTCTAGAGGCTTATGATAGGTAACGGTAGTAACCTAGACTTTAGACCCAACACTTGTCTTATACCAGTTAGACAATCAATTTCCGAAATATAGGGTTATCATAACTAATTAATTTAGATGTTATCTGGAATTAAGACATTTAGGATAATCAAATTTTAGAAAATTATTCTAAAACCATATTGAGGGAATTTAATTGCTTTCGAAAAAGAAAAAAAAATTTTAAAATTTAAAAATCCGAAAAAAATTGTACCTTTTCTTGTTTAATGGTAAGTTCTCTTTTCCCTATCTTTTGTGTTTTTCTTTGATAGTTGTTTGTTTTGTTTTCTCTTTCTTCCAAGTTTTTTTAAGTTTTCACTTTCCCTGTAACCCACTAACCAGTTTGCTCAGGCTAAAACGTGTTCTTCTCTGTAGTTGCATGACTCGATCTTCAGAAGCTAACCTTGAAACACCAGTTGAAAATCCTGAACGAATCATTCGCACAGCTAATAGGCGAAGAACAGAAATGGCTGCTGAAAGACCTACCCTAGAATCCTACATCCAGCCACAGACTATCCCAGTCTCATCTGCCATCCGAATCCCTGGGAACCCTCGCTATGATCTTAAACCAATGTGATCCAGCTGATTATAAATCGAGTTCAGTTTGGAGGAACTGCAGCCGAAATCCGCTGGAACACCTATCTGATTTCTCTTCTCTCTGCGAAGGCCTCAAGGGAGATCATACTGCAGAAATAACTAAACTCAACCTTTTTCCCTACTCACTTAGGGACAGAGCTAAGAGATGGTTGGCCCAGCTACCTACTAACTCCATCACCTCTTGGGACGAGTTAAGCAAAGCCTTCCTAGAAGAGTACTACTCTGCAGCAAGAGTCCTAGAATATCGAAGGGCTCTGTCTAGTTTCACTCAAGCTGCTGATGAGACAGTGATCGAAGCTTGGGACAGATTCAAGAACTACTCAGGCTCTGCCCCCAACATGGACTTACCGAGGCATTGCTGATTCAGCAATTTTACGGGGGTATGTCAGACATGGGTAAGCAAATTCTTGATGGACTCAATCCCCAGAGCGGTTTCAATGGAATGAGTGATGTAGATGCTAGAAACGCTCTGGAGAGACTCTACAGGAACAGCAAGAATTGGCGCACAAGTGGCCGAGCTAAGAAGCAACCAGTAAATGCGGTCGTTGCCTCCACTGATGATCAATTTGAGGCACTGAAGGCCAGCATTACTAATCAGCTGAATGCTTTCCAACAAGGGAAAAACATTCAGTCAGTATACCAAGTCTGCGAGTTTTGCCAAGGACCACATTTCAGTGGGGATTGTTATGGTAATGGGATATTAACTATTCCAGAGGAGATGGAACAAGTGGACGCAGTAAATTCTGCTCCTATAGGAAATACCTACAATCCCACTTGGAAGAACCATCCGGGATTTAGCTGGAGAAACAATCCTGGGACTACTAACTTTCAGAAAAGAGTACCTCAGCAACTGCCATATCCGCAGAACCAGCAAGTCGCTCTGCCTGCACCAAGGAACTACATCGTTCCAGCTGACCCCATGCAAGAATTCAGAGACATGCTGAAGAGCATTTCCGACTCCAACAAGGAAATGATAGAGTCCAACAGAAAGATTCAGGAAGCTCACGCAGAAAGAATCCAGCAGAACGAGAATAGACAGAAGCAGACCGAGCAAACAATCAGAAACACACAAGCTGCTATACAAACTTTAGAGAGGCAGATGGGTCAACTATCCACCCATTTCTCCACAGGTCCAGGAACGCTACCAAGCAACACTGAGACCAACCCTCAAACTGAATGCAAGACCATCACTCTAAGATCTGGTAAATTCTATCTCCATCTCCACCCAAACCATCTGACCCTCCTATTCTTGTGCAGGAACCAGAAGAGGCTCCAAGGACCCAACGCCGACGGATGTCGAGATCGAAGTAGCAAGGAAAGGGAAGACGAGTTTATTCTGAGTACCGGCCAAAAGTACCTTACCCTGCCAGACTTATGCACAATAAAGATAAGGAGCAATTTGAAAAGTTTCTTAGGAATTTTAGTCAGATTCATGTTAATTTACCTTTACTTGATTTATTTCTGAAATGCCAAAGTATGCTAAGTTTTTAAAAGAAGTTGTTAGTAATAAAAGAAAATTTGACATGGACAAGGTGGTTCTTAATGAAGAATGTTCGGCGGTTCTGTTGAATAAACTACCGTCTAAACAGAAAGATCCTGGTTGTTTTTACCTTGCCATGTACAATTGGAAATATTACTAACAGCATGCATTAGCAGACTTAGGAGCTAGTATTAATCTTATGCCATCTAGTTTATTTGATAAATTAGGATTGCATGATTTGAAAACGACTAGGATGTGCATACAACTTGCAGATAGACAGTCAAAATCCCCAAGGGAATAATTGAATACCTCTTAGTAAAGGTCGGAAAATTTGTTATTTCCTGTGGATTTCGTTGTCATGGACATGAATGGGGAAGGAGAGTGCCCCTGATCCTAGGTCGACCATTTCTGGCTACCTCAAAGGCATTAATAGACGTCAGTAATGGTCAAATCAAGTTAAGGGTAGGAAATGATGACATCACTTTTGATCTAAGAGACCCTTAGGTATCCCATGCATTTAGATGATACTTGTTTTTGTGTGGATGCCATGGAACACTTGATTGCAATTAACGTGACAGACCTATGCTCAAACTATCAAATTCTAAGTGAGGACTCCCTAGAATTAGAGGAACCTGAACTTAGCCCTTCCGAAAATGAAATTACTTCTGATAGTTTCACTGAGATAGGTGATGATGAGATGAAGAAAGAACGAACCTCGTTTGAAGATCCACCAGACCTGGAGCTGAAGGAACTGCCCACTCATCTGTGCTATGGATTCCTAGATGACAACAAGAAACTTCCCATTATTCTTGCAGCTGATCTGACTGCAGAACAAAGGAAGCTGACTGTGGACATGTGCAGAAAGCATAGAAGAGCCTTTGCCTACAAAATTGCAGATATCCCAGGTATTAATCCAAGCTTTTGTTCGCATAAGATTCTTCTAGAAAATGAGTATAAGCCATGTGTGCAACCTCAAAGGAGGTTGAATCCTAATGTGTGTGATGTTGTTAAGAAAGAAGTCATTAAACTGTTAGATGCAGGACTTATCTACCCTATCTCAGATAGTGAGTGGGTAAGCCCGGTGCAGGTAGTACCTAAGAAAGGCGGTATAACAGTTGTTAGGAATGAGCATAATGAACTAATCCCTACAAGAACTGTAACTGGTCATCGTGTATGCATAGACTATAGGAAACTAAATACGGCCACACGAAAAGATCACTTTCCCCTTCCTTTTATTGACCAAATGTTAGAAAGATTATCTGGACACATGTTTTATTGCTTTCTTGATGGGTTTTCTGGTTATTTTCAAATTCCTATTTCCCCTGAGGACCAGCATAAAACTACATTCACATGCCCTTTTGGAACATTTGCATATAGAAGGATGCCTTTTGGTTTATGTAATGCACCTGCTACATTTCAACGTTGTATGACTGCTATCTTTGAGGACATGTTAGGAAAATCTATGGAAGTATTTATGGATGACTTTTCTGTTTTTGGTAATTCATTTGAGGTTTGTCTAAAGAACTTGGAGTTAATGTTGAAACGTTGTATAAAATCTAACCTGGTTTTAAATTGGGAAAAATGCCACTTCATGGTAAAAGAGGGAATCGTTTTAGGACATAAGATCTCACACCTAGGTATGGAAGTAGATAAGGCAAAAATTGAAGTTATTTCAAAACTACCTCCTCCCAAAAATGTGAGAGCCGTTAGGAGTTTTTTGGGACACGCTGGCTTTTATCGTAGGTTTATAAAAGATTTTTCATTAATAGCCAGACCGTTGACCAATTTACTCGGAAAAGATGTTCCATTTGTCTTTGATGAGAAATGTCTAAAAGCTTTTAATAGACTTAAGGAACTCTTAACTACTGCACCTATTATGACGTCACCAGACTGGAGTCTACCTTTTGAGCTTATGTGTGATGCTAGTGACTATGCAGTAGGAGTAGTTTTAGGACAAAGACATGATAAGAAATTCCATGTGATATATTATGCTAGTAAAACCTTAACTGATGCTCAGGAAAATTACACTACGACAGAAAAGGAATTATTAGCAGTAGTATATGCATTTGATAAGTTTCGATCTTATCTAGTCCTGTCTAAAACTATTGTTTATACTGATCATTCTGCACTAAAATACTTGTTCAATAAAACCGACGCAAAACCAAGATTGATTAGATGGGTTTTATTGCTTCAAGAATTTGACATAGAAATTCGGGATAAGAAAGGGGCAGAAAACTTAGCCGCAGACCACTTGTCTAGGCTAGAAAATCCGACCCTGGAAGCCATTGATGAACAATCATATCTGATAAATTCCCGGATGAGAATTTATGCACGTTGTTTGCTGTCTTCTCACCCCCTTGGTTTGCAGATATAGCAAATTACTTGGCAGCCCGGACTCTCCCTAGTGATATCACTGCTCAACAAAGAAAAAAGTTCTTTGCTGACCTGAAATATTACTATTGGGAAGATCCTTTTCTATTTCGAATATGTGCAGATCAGATGATCAGAAGGTGTGTATCTCAAGAAGAAGGTTTCCAAATTCTGGAACATTGTCACTGCGGACCAACAGGCGGTCACTTAGCTGCAGCTAATACCGCCCGAAAAGTATTAGAAGCAGGCTTTTACTGGCCTACAATATTCAAAGACGCCGCAGCATTTACAGGATCGTGCGACGCCTGTCAGAAAGCGGGAACCATATCTTCTCGAGACAGTCTACCCCAACAGGTAATCCAAAGTGTAGAAATATTTGACATATGGGGTATAGATTTCATGGGTCCGTTTCCTTCCTCTTTTGGTATGAAGTACATCATAGTAGCTGTAGAATATTTTTCAAATGGCCTGAAGCACAGGCCCTACCTACTAATGATTCTAGAGCCGTATGCAGATTCCTTAAGCAGATTTTCGCCAGGTTTGGATGTCCAAAAGCCCTAATCAGTGATCGAGGTACGCACTTCTGCAACTCTCAATTGCAAAAGGTACTCCAGCAGTACGGAGTTCAGCATCGCATTTCCACAGCCTACCATCCCCAAACTAATGGACAGGCTGAGGTAACCAATAGGGGAATAAAGAGAATCTTAGAAAAGACTGTGGGTGTTAACCGTAAGGATTGGGCCAATAAGCTGGAGGACGCATTATGGGCCTTCCGTACAGCATACAAGACCACTACAGGATTCTCACCCTATCGATTAGTCTATGGAAAAGCATGTCACCTTCCAGTTGAACTTGAACACAGAGCTTATTGGGCGGTACAAAAGTGCAACCTCGACGATAAATTAACTAAGGAACGCCGGATTCTACAACTCAATGAATTGGATGAGTGGAGGCTCAAAGCCTATGAAAACTCACACCAATTCAAGATGACAAGTAAACTCCGGCATGACAGGCGACTCAGAACCCAGAAGATTTTTGAACCAAGAGATAAGGTATTACTATACAACTCACGGTTAAGATTGTTTCCAGGAAAGCTGCGTAGCTGTTGGTCAGGACCATTCACAATCACGAAAGTATCACCTTTCGGAGCATGTGACATCATGGATTCTGATGGCATTATTCAAAAAGTAAACGGACAACGCCTGAAGATTTACAAAGAGCCGTTTGACTCATCCGAGCAGACTATGTACTTCACAGACTAAGGGAGTATCTCTTTCATTTTATTTCTTGTTTTGTTATTTCTATGTTCCTTCTTACCCGTAGTTAGTTGAATAAGTGTGGGGTAAGAATCTTTTCTGTTTTATTTCTTGTTTTCAAATAAGTGTGGGGTAATTAGATATGCATGAACACTGAGGACAGTGCCAGACTTAAGTGTGGGGTAGCAGTGTACGGTGCACTGTAGCAGTTTGCAAAATTTTTCGCATGAATTTGCTTGTTTTCCCCGCATTTTCACACCCTTCCAAAAAAAATTTCAAACTTTTTCCGTCTTTCAGACATCTAAATGCAGTATGCTTGGTTAAACAATTGCTTATTGATGCGTTCCGATTGGTATGCTAAAAGATAGGCTTTATTTACCTATGTCGATTATGACTAATTAAGGACTGAGTCTTACTAACTGTCACTTAGCATTCAATTATTGTCACTTAATCAACCAGAACCTAAGGCAGAGTACCTATCGTGTAGCTAGTCTGTTGGAAAGTATCTACGATTTTATTAAGTTAAATATCGTACTCCCAGGGAAGTGGCAACGGCTTAGTAGTAACTAGCCTTTTATCCTAACTCCTATCTTATGATCCAGTTATGCAATCTTCATCAAATACTTTGATGAGAGGGCGATTCATTCTCCACTAGGTTTAAGTCTAATTAATCTTAAAAGTGTTTTATAGATGAGTCCTGATTCTATGTTATACTGTTCCTATATGTTGATTGACCTATATTCGAATATTTTAGACATGTCTTGGCCTGGATTGCAACTATGTTCTGAGTCTAAAGGTGTACCACATCTGAGTCTCTACGCTACCGCCCCATCGTTAAGGGTAACGGCCCTACTCACGGCTCGGACAAAAGTCAGCAATGAACGGTACCCTATGTCACTTCGGTATCATGCTGCTCGTCTCATAACCGCCGGCATAACACTCTACTCAGCCTACCTAGACTACTTTCAACCAACAGGGTGTTCCGCAGATTATTTTATCTAGTATGGCAGACACCAATACTAATTGATGTCTGTTAAACTAAACAGGTTATGAATAGACCGTGGTTAGGAATTGTCTATAACCCTAATTTCAGTTTAAAAGAACGGCATTAGACATGCAGACATAATGAATATTTAAGCAGGTGGCCATTTCCGGAAAATCATAACAACTTCAACATATAAAACAGATATTCATAAGAATCGTAATATGATATTCAAATTAATATTTAGATAAAACAATTCGTAAACATACAGAACCTCGTCTAGGGGACCCACTGTCATAATAATCACCACTCTATGCATCCACCGGCGCTGCAGCTCCTGTATGCTCCTGACTGCTCGATCCTACTCTGCTCGGCAGAGCCTTCGGAGAACGCTCCTTAGACCTAGTAGCAATTGCTTTACCTTACATCCCGGGCTTAAGCAAATTGCCCTAATCTGACTAAGAACACACACCCTATCTCTCTCTTAGGATCTCCTAACGAAATCCCGGTATTCTATGAATACCAAAAACGAACCTATCTATCGAAGCCTAAGATCTGAGACTATTTCTCAGAATCTAAGAAAACGAAACACTAAAGAAAGAAAGAAAACTGAAACCCGAGTCTCTCAGTGACTTGTGTACTCGAGAACTGTACACTGGAAGTCTCCGAATGACTCAGATCGAGTGGAGAGGAATGAATTCAACTCCTGGAGGCCTGGGGTATTTATAGCAGCTTTCTGGAGTGAAAATTTCCAAAAAATTCGATGTGGGACAAATTCTGGTGCTTCGGGACGCCCGTCCTGGTGCCTTGACTGGGTCGGGACGCCCGTCCCGGACCGTTGACCAAGTCAACATTTCCAAAAATTGCATTTTTGCCCCAAAATTTGCTATTTTCGTCCAATTTGCTCCTGAAACTTCCAAAATCGAAATTTAAGCAATTTTATGTCAATTTGATTCAATTAAGATCAAATACATTCAAATATTGCCCTAATTTATGTCTAAAAACATGCTAAAAAGGGTATATGATTTATGCACATCAGATAACCCCACACTTAGCTTTTTGCTTGTCCTCAAGCAAAGTCTACCTGAAGTTAGTGATCATATGTGCAGTCACTTATGTTTCTAGTCATGTTTTTATTCCAAAAATTCTTCAGACAATTCTTAACACAGGTCTGACTGGTTTGGTTGCTATGACAAGGTCTCAAATGTCTCTAGTAGATTATTATGATCAAGCAGGTTTAACAACTTAACAACTAGATTGAACTCTTTTCTCAGTCACAAGGTTTTCCTGATGTGTAGTGTGTGTACTAGTCTAGACCAGATAGTCAACACAATATACTCTCATCTTAACTACTACCAGATAACACTTCGACCCGTCGCTAGACACACTGACAACAGATAACTTTTGAGTTCTGAGCTTTGGTGATCAGATTTTTAATGTTTTCGCTCTTAGTGATTTCTTTCGTTTATAGATTAAGGGTATTTTGAGTTTGCTTAGAACACGTCAACTTCAACTACCCATGTAGCGAGTCCCACTCCGATGACTCCCAGATCTACACGACCTTAGGGCATCGGGCTTTAAGTTCCCCGAAGGAGTGGTGCTCGAGTAGCGAAGGCCGCTGGCAAACTACCCTATTTAATTAGCTCATTCATTTTTTTTTCTTTTCTTTTCACTTTTAGCTCAGAGTCCCATCTAGTCAATCTAATTGTCAATGCATCCACAAGTGGTCTAATTTTATCTAGTTAAGTCTTGAAAAGGTAATTGGTTGAGGTCTCTAATCTAGACTAGGTTGTGCTTATTTATCGGGAATTCCCTACTCCTAATCAATAAGTTCAAAATAGTCATCACATTGTCTCCTACTAACCATAACATTCTACCTACATATCATGGACATAAGCAACGTTTAACCAATCATACTGCATTTTGAAGTCTGAAAGAATGAAAAATTTTGAAAATTTTTTGGAAGGGTGTGAAAATACGGGGAAAACAAGCAAAATCATGCAAACATTTTGCCAACTGCTACAGTGCACCATGCACTGCTACCCCACACTTAAGTCTGACACTGTCCTCAGTGTTCATGCATAGCTAAACTACCCCACACTTATTTGCAGATAAGAAGAAAAACAAAACAAAGAACTCTTACCCCACACTTATTCGACTAACTAAGGGTAAGAGAGAAAATAAGGCAACAAACCAAGAAGGATAGCAAAACAGAACACAAAACAAATAAAATAAAAGTAAAGGATCATGAGGATTAGAAAAACTCCCTTCATGTCGCGAGCAGAAGGGTCTTCTCTGATCTGTCAATTGGCTCTTCACCTTAGCCATGTGTTATTGCTGAGGTGTTCTTGACTCTGCAAGCTCTAGATATTGGAACGGATGACACCAGCTCCGATCCTTCATTGTCGAGCTCTAGGTAGTGGCATATCCATTTGATGAATGATTCAAGCCCCAAGGACTATTTCCTCGAATCATCTATAAAGTTTCTCGTAATCGTAGCAACGTGTCCAGAAGGAACGTGTCTAGGAATGAGACTTCTTTGGATTGGTGTGCCTACCTGCCAATGTTAGTAAAGGTATTGCATGCAAGTCTCGAATGGAAGAAAAGATACCTGAAGTTTTGGCGAAGCTGTGGTGGTAGGGGGCTCCAGTTGTGTAGATCTGGGCCCAGGTGTTTGAGACTTCCTCGGGGAAGTTTCTCACAGCTGATTGGTATGCAGGGAATGCAAGCTCCTCCATTGCTATGCTCCTGATACAACGCCAAATTCCTCTATATCCTTCGACCCTTCGTTACCTCTTGGTAGATCACTTGCTTGCACTGGTCTGGCTTTAATTGTTGCTAGTATCTCATCTATTGATTCTGCGAGTGTGGGTTTTGCTGTGGTGGTGTCTTCTGAAAGTTTCCAGCTTCCAAATTATTCCTCAGCTAAATCCCGTATGATTCCTCTAGCTGGGATTGTATGCATTTCCCATTGGAGCAGTATTCTGCAGTAACCTACTCCTACCTCTTTTGGAATGGTCAGTTATTCCCATAGCAATCCCTGCTAAAGTGTGGTACTTAGCAGACTTCACAGATTTGATACACAGGCTGAACATTTCTTCCTAAAACATTGGCACTCTGAATCTGGAAAACAACTAGAATCTGCACATGACTTTAACATCATTAGTAGGTAATGCCTGTGGTTCAGGCTATTTTCGAAAAGTGTTCCACGACTACTATGATGTAATTATTTTCATAAGAAACCTATTTTTTTTAGACAAGACCAGATAAGATCTGAATTTTATCACATATGAACTTTCTTATCATGTTTCTGTCCTAAAACAATTCTTACTATATAATTACATCACATATTCATTCAAAAAGTATATTTCAATCAAGTGATGTCATAATGGGTGCAGTAGTTCCTTTTGGTTTAAAAGATCTCATGCAATTATCAGCAAAACAAAAGGAACATCATTTTTTTAATAGAACATTCAAAGGTCTGGCTATTAAGGAAAAATTATTTCATAACTCATCCTAATAAAGCAGTCATGACTCTAAGAAAATTCTAAAATGGAATTTTTTTTCCAATCTAAGCCAAATATTTTACAACTCATAAGAAAATATATTTTATCCTCATTTCCATTTTTATTCGAAATTAAATAATAGAAGAAAAACACGGAAAAAAACAACTAAGAAAACAACTAAGAAAACAACTAAAAAAAACAAGAGATAGGGAAAAGGAACAACTCACCGTTGAGCAAGAAAGATACATTCTTTTTGGGATTTTAAATTTTTAACATTTTTTTTTCTTTTTATGTTTAATTTAGAAAGCAGGTAAATTTCCTTAATATGGTTTTAGAATAATTTTCTAAAATTTGATTATCCTAAGTGTCTTAATTCCAGATAACATCTAAAATTAATTAGTTATGATAATCCTATATTTTGGAAATTGATTGTCTAACTGGTATAACATAAGTGTTGGGTCTAAAGTCTAGGTTACTACCGTTACCTATCATAAGTATCTAGAATTTTGATCGGTGTCTAGAATTTTGATCAGGAGTCCTAAATTCATTATGATATTTCCCCGGCAACGGCGCCAAATATCTGATGCGTTCCGATTGGTATGCTAAAAGATAGGCTTTATTTACCTATGTCGATTATGACTAATTAAGGACTGAGTCTTACTAACTGTCACTTAGCATTCAATTATTGTCACTTAATCAACCAGAACCTAAGGCAGAGTACCTATCGTGTAGCTAGTCTGTTGGAAAGTATCTACGATTTTATTAAGTTAAATATCGTACTCCCAGGGAAGTGGCAACGGCTTAGTAGTAACTAGCCTTTTATCCTAACTCCTATCTTATGATCCAGTTATGCAATCTTCATCAAATACTTTGATGAGAGGGCGATTCATTCTCCACTAGGTTTAAGTCTAATTAATCTTAAAAGTGTTTTATAGATGAGTCCTGATTCTATGTTATACTGTTCCTATATGTTGATTGACCTATATTCGAATATTTTAGACATGTCTTGGCCTGGATTGCAACTATGTTCTGAGTCTAAAGGTGTACCACATCTGAGTCTCTACGCTACCGCCCCATCGTTAAGGGTAACGGCCCTACTCACGGCTTGGACAAAAGTCAGCAATGAACGGTACCCTATGTCACTTCAGTATCATGCTGCTCGTCTCATAACCGCCGGCATAACACTCTACTCAGCCTACCTAGACTACTTTCAACCAACAGGGTGTTCCGCAGATTATTTTATCTAGTATGGCAGACACCAATACTAATTGATGTCTGTTAAACTAAACAGGTTATGAATAGACCGTGGTTAGGAATTGTCTATAACCCTAATTTCAGTTTAAAAGAACGGCATTAGACATGCAGACATAATGAATATTTAAGCAGGTGGCCATTTCCGGAAAATCATAACAACTTCAACATATAAAACAGATATTCATAAGAATCGTAATATGATATTCAAATTAATATTTAGATAAAACAATTCGTAAACATACAGAACCTCGTCTAGGGGACCCACTGTCATAAAGTAATCACCACTCTATGCAGGTCCAGCCGGCGCTGCAGCTCCTGTATGCTCCTGACTGCTCGATCCTACTCTGCTCGGCAGAGCCTTCGGAGAACGCTCCTTAGACCTAGTAGCAATTGCTTTACCTTACATCCCGGGCTTAAGCAAATTGCCCTAATCTGACTAAGAACACGCACCCTATCTCTCTCTTAGGATCTCCTAACGAAATCCCGGTATTCTATGAATACCAAAAACGAACCTATCTATCGAAGCCTAAGATCTGAGACTATTTCTCAGAATCTAAGAAAACGAAACACTAAAGAAAGAAAGAAAACTGAAACCCGAGTCTCTCAGTGACTTGTGTACTCGAGAACTGTACACTGGAAGTCTCCGAATGACTCAGATCGAGTGGAGAGGAATGAATTCAACTCCTGGAGGCCTGGGGTATTTATAGCAGCTTTCTGGAGTGAAAATTTCCAAAAAATTCGATGTGGGACAAATTCTGGTGCTTCGGGACGCCCGTCCTGGATTGGGACGCCCGTCCTGGTGCCTTGACTGGGTCGGGACGCCCGTCCCGGACCGTTGACCAAGTCAACATTTCCAAAAATTGCATTTTTGCCCCAAAATTTGCTGTTTTCGTCCAATTTGCTCCTTAAACTTCCAAAATCGAAATTTAAGCAATTTTATGTCAATTTGATTCAATTAAGATCAAATACATTCAAATATTGCCCTAATTTATGTCTAAAAACATGCTAAAAAGGGTATATGATTTATGCACATCACTTATGTCTATGATATGTAGGTAGTATGTTATGGTTAGTAGGAGATAATTGATAGCTATCTTGGACTAATTGATTAGGAATAGGGAATTCCTGATAACTGAGCACAACTTTGTCTGGATTAGAGACCTCAACAACTTTGTTTGGATTAGAGACCTCAACCAATTACCTGTTCGAGACTTAACTAGATAAAATTAGACCAGTTGTGGATATATTGGCAGTTAGGATGACTAGATAAGACTCTGAGCTAGAAGTGAAAAGAAATTAAAAGAAGTTAATCAAATAAGGGTAGTTTGCCAGCGGCATTCGCTACTCGAGCACCACTCCTTCGGGGAATTTAAAGCCTGATGCCCTAAGGTCGTATAGATCTGGGAGTCATCGGAGTGGGCCTCGCTACATGGGTAGTTGAAGTTGACGTGTTCTAAGCAGACTCAAAATACCCTGAATCTATAAAATAACTAAATGCTAAAACATTAAAAATCTGATCACCAAAGCTCAGAACTCAAAAAGTTGTCTGTTGTTAATATGTCTAGCGATAGGTCGAAGTGTTATCTGGTAGTAGTTAAGACAAGAGTACATTGTGTTGACTATCTGGTCTGGACTAGTACACACACTACACATCAGGAAGACCCTGTGACTAAGAAAAAAGACCAACCTAGTTGTTGATTTGTTTTCTGCCTGATCATAACAAGCTACTAAAAACATCTGAGACCTTGTCATAGCAACCTAACCAGACAGACCTGTATTAAGACTTGTCTGAAGAATTTTTGGAATAAAAACATGACTAGGAATTTAAGTAACTTCAGGTAGACTTTGCTTGAGGACAAGCAAAAGGCTAAGTGTGGGGTTATCTGATACGCGAAAATCGTATCACCTTTTTAGCATGTTTTTACGTATGAATTTGGGTGAAATCAAGGGCAATTTGATCTTGATTGTGCATTATTCACTTAATTTCATAGTTTTTATGATTTTGGAAGTGTCAGGTAAAAAGTAGACGAAAACAGCAAATTTTGGGGCAAAAACGCAATTTTTGGAAATGTTGACTCGGTCAAAGGTCCGGGACGGGCGTCCCGACCAAGTCAAGGCACCTGGACGGGCGTCCAGGACCCGAGACGGGCGTCCCGACCTGGTCAACAGACCAGGACGGGCGTCCCAATCCGGGACGGGCGTCCCGAGCCGCCAGAAGCTGTCCCACATCGAATTTTTCAGAGATTTTCACTCCGGGAAGCTACTATAAATACCCCAGGCCTCCAGCAGTTGAATTCATTCCTCTCCACTCGATCTGAGTCATTTAGTGGTGTCCAGTGTACAATTCTCTAGTACACAACTCACTCAGAGACTCGGATCTCAGTTTTCTTTCTTGTTAGTGTTTTGTTTTAGTTTCTGAGAAATAGTCTCAGATCTTAGGTTTCTATAGATAGGTTCGTTTCTGGTATTCATAGAATACTCGGGATTTCGTTAGGAGATCCTAAGAGGGCTCTAGGCGTTCGAAGAATCAGTCCACAGGGCTGGGCTTAAGCTGGGTATTAAGGTAAAGCCCAGTTACTAGGCTGAGGAAGCGTCCTCCGACGGTTCTGGCGAGCAGAGTCGGGTCAAGCAATACGGCATATACAGCAGTACGCTCCATCGGCGAGACTTCGTGAAGGGTGAATTCTTTATGGTATCGGTCCCCCTGTCCCTCTCTTATATGTTGTTATTGTGTTTGTCCAAATAACTGTTTGAATACCAGATTATGTTTTTATGAATATTTGTTATTTATGTTGAAGTATTATGTTTTTCTAGAAATGGCCACCTGCTTAAATATCCATTACGTCTGCATGTTTATTGCCGTTCTTTTAAACTGAAATTAGGGTTATAGACAATTCCTAACCACGGTCTATTCATAACCTGTTTAGTTTAACAGACATCAATTAGTATTGGTGTCTGCCATACTAGATAAAATAATCTGCGGAACACCCCGTTGGTTGAAAGTAGTCTAGGTAGGCTGAGTAGAGTTTTATGTCGGCGGTTATGCGACGAGCAGTATGATCCCCAAAGTGACATAGGGCGGTCATTGCTGACTTTAGTCCGAGCCGTGAGTAGGGCCGTTACCCTTAACGGTGGGGCGGGGTTAGCGTAAGAAACTCAGATGTGGTAGCCTTTAGACACAGAGCATAATTGCAATCCAGGCCAAGACATGTCTAAAACACTCGAATATAGGTCAATCAACGTATAGTAACAGTATAACATAAAATCAGGATCTAATCTTTAAAGCACTTTCAGGTTTAGCTAGACTTAAACCTAGTGGAGAATGCATCACCCTCTCACCAAAATTATTGATGAAGATTGCATAACTGGATTATAAGATAAGAGTTAGGAAGAAAGGCTAGTTACTACTAAGCCGTTGCCACTTCCCTGGGAGTACGATATTTATTTAATAAAATGGTAGATACTTTCCAACAGACTAGCTACACGATAGGTACTCTGCCTTAGGTTCTGGCTGATTAAGTGACACCATAGAGACTAAATGTGACAATTAGTCAATCACAGTCCTTAATTATTCATAATCAACATAGGGTAAAATAACACCTATTTAGCACATCGGTCGGAAACCGCATCAATCCAAATCCTATATGACGGCGAACGAAGAGCTCGGCGGCCAGCAAAGAAAATGACGAGGCGCATCCCATGCCGGAAGCATGCCAGTCGGTGCAACGCAGCGCGGCGCGGTGCGCTAGGCACCGCCCCGCTACGCCACCAGGCACCCTCCTGGCTCAGGACGCCCTCGGCGGGAATCAACGATTGGGGTGCGGGGCAATCGAAAAAAGGAAAGAAAGGGGACTGTGTATTAGGGGAGGGGATTCGGGGGACGATCCAAATCCCAAATGACGGTGAATGAAGAGCGCCGCGGCCAGCAAAGAAAATGACGAGGCGCATCCCGTGCCGGAAGCATGCCAGCCGGTGCAATGCTGCGCGGTGCGGCACACTAGGCACCGCCCCGCTACGCCACCAGGTACGGTCGTGGCACAGGACGCCCTCGGTGGGAATCGATGATTGAGGTGCGAGGCAATCGAAAAAAGGAAAGAAAGGGGACCGTTTATTAGGGGAGGATTCGGGGGACGATCCAAACCCTATATGACGGCGAACGAAGAGCGTTGCGGCCAACAAAGAAAATGACGAGGCGCATCCCGTGCCGGAAGCATGCCAGTCGGTGCAATGTTGCGCGGCACGGTGCGCTAGGCACCGCCCCGCTACGCCACCAGGCAAGCTCGTGGCACAGTACGCCCTCAGCGGGAATCAATGATTGGGGTGCGGGGTAATCGAAAGAAGGAAAGAAAGGGGACGGGATGCACACTAGGGGGG
>CM049929.1:12026100-12031100 GCA_027405835.1 Asclepias syriaca | reverse complement strand
CCTGCTTAAATATCCATTATGTCTGCATGTCTATTGCCGTTCTTTTAAACTGAAATTAGGGTTATAGACAAATTCCTAACCACGGTCTATTCATAACCTGTTTAGTTTAACAGACATCAATTAGTATTGGTGTCTGCCATACTAGATAAAATAATCTGCAGAACACCCTGTTGGTTGAAAGTAGTCTAGGTAGGCTGAGTTGAGTATTATGCCGGCGGTTATGAGACGAGCAGTATGATCCCCAAAGTGACATAGGGCGGTCATTGCTGACTTTAGTCCGAGCCGTGAGTAGGGCCGTTACCCTTAACGATGGGGCGGTAGCGTAGAAACTCAGATGTGGTAACCTTTAGACACAGAACATAGTTGCAATCCAGGCCAAGACATGTCTAAAATACTCGAATATAAGTCAATCAATGTATAGTAACAGTATAACATAGAATCAGAACTCATCTTTAAAACACTTTTAGGATTAATTGGACTTGAACCTAGTGGAGAATGGATCACACTCTCATCAAAGTATTTGATGAAGATTGCATAACTGGATCATAAGATAGGAGTTAGGATAAAAGGCTAGTTACTACTAAGCCGTTGCCACTTCCCTGGGAGTACGATAATTATTTAATAAAATCGTAGATACTTTCCAATAGACTAGCTACACGATAGGTACTCTGCCTTAGGTTCTGGCTGATTAAGTGACACCATAGACTAAATGTGACAATTAGTTAATTCACAGTCCTTAATTATTCATAATCAACATAGGGTAAAATAACACCTATTTTGCACGTCGGTCGGAAATCGCATCATCGGGGTTAGGAACAGCGCTAATTGGGAGGGAGGCAGGAGGGAGGGCGGACGAATCGAGTCGACCAAGGGCTGAATCTCAGAGGATCGTGGCAGCAAGGCCACTCTGCCCCTTACAATACCCCGTCGCGTATTTAAGTCGTCTGCACCGGATTCTGACTTACAGGTGTTCAGTCATAATCCAACGCACGGTAGCTTCGCGCCATTGGCTTTTCAACCAAGCGCGATGACCAATTGTGCGAATCAATGGTTCCTCTCATACTAGGTTGAATTACTATTGAGGTGCCGGCATCAGTAGGGTAAAACTAACCTGTCTCACGACGGTCTAAACCCAGCTCACATTCCCTATTGGTGGGTGAACAATCCAACACTTGGTGAATTCTGCTTGACAATGATAGGAAAGTATCTACGATTTTACTAAGTTAATTATCGTACTCCCAGGGAAGTGGCAACGGCTTAGTAGTAACTAGCCTCTTATCCTAACTCTTATCTTATGATCCAGTTATGCAATCTTCATCAAATACTTTGATGAGAGGGTGATCCATTCTCCACTAGGTTCAAGTCTAATTAACCCTAGAAGTGTTTTAAAGATAAATTCTGATTCTATGTTATACTGTTCCTATATGTTGATTGACCTATATTCGATTATTTTAGATGCATCTTAGCCTGGATTGCAACTATGTTCTGTGTCTAAAGGCGTACCACATCCGAGGTCTCTAATAAACCGCCCTACCTTAATGACGGCCCTACTCACGGTTCGGGACGAAGGCATCCATGAAAGCCCTATGTCACTTCGGGGATCATACCGCTTGCCCTAGCCGCCGGCATAATCGGACTCAGCTCGGCCCCTACCTAGACTACTTTAATAGGCAGGGTGTTCAACATGTTATTTTATCTAGCATGGCAGACACCAATACTAATTGATGCCTGTTAAACTAAACAGGTTATGATTAGACCGTGGTTAGGAATTGTCTATAACCCTAACTTTAGTTTAAAAGAGCACATTAAACATGCAGACATAGTGAATATTTAGCAGGTGGCTATTTCCGGAAAAATATAACAACTTCAACATATAAAACAACTATTCATAAAAATCATAATCAGATGTTCATAATAAGTATTTAGAGAAAAACAATAACAACATATAAGAGAGGGGTATGGGGACTGATGCCATAAAGAAATCACCCTTTACGTAGTCTCGCCGCAGAGCGTACTGCTGTATATGTTGTACTGCCTCCTCTGACTCTGCTCACCAGAACCTTCGGAGGACGCTTCCTCAGCCTAGTAACTGGGCTTTACCTTAATACCCAGCTTAAGCCCAGCCCTGTGGACTGACTCTTCGAACGCCTAGAGCTCTCTTAGGGTCTCCTAACGATACCCCGGGTATTCTATGAACACCGGAAACGAACCTATCTATAGAAACCTAAGATCTGAGACTATTTCTCAGAAACTAAACAAAACACTAATAAGAAAGAAAACTGAGATCCGAGTCTCTGAGTGAGTTGTGTACTGGAAAATTGTACACTGGAAACCACTTAATGACTCAGATCGAGTGGAGAGGGATGGATTCAACTGCTGGAGGCCTGGGGTATTTATAGCAGCTTCCCGGAGTGAAAAATTCTGAAAAATTTGATGTGGGACAGCTTCTGGCGGCTTGGGACGCCCGTCCCGGTTCGGGATGCCCGTCCTGATTCGTTGACCAGGTTCGGGACGCCCGTCCCGGTTCAGGACGCCCGTCCTGGCGGTTTGACCGGGTTCGGGACGCCCGTCCCGGACCTTTGACCGGGTCAACATTTCCAAAAATTGCGTTTTTGCCCCAGAATTTTCTGTTTTCGTCTACTTTTCACCTGACACTTCCAAAATCATAAAAACCGTGAAATCAAGTAAATAGTAAACAATTAATGTCCATTTACTCTCAATTTCACATTAAAACATACATAAAAACATGCTAAAAATGTGATACGATTTTAGCGTATCAGTTATCATAACTAATTAATTTTAGATAATATCTGAAATTAAGACACTTAGGATAATCAAATTTTAGAAAATTATTCTAAAACCATATTAAGGAAATTTACATGCTTTCTAAATTAAACATAAAAAGAAAAAAAATGTTAAAAATTTAAAATCCCAAAAAGAATGTATCTTTCTTGCTCAACGGTGAGTTGCTCCTTTTCCCTATCTCTTGTTTTTTTTTAGTTGTTTTTTTCGTGTTTTTCTTCCTTTAGTTAATTTCGAAGAAATAAAAATGGAAATGAGGATAAAATATATTTTCTTTTGATTTGTAAAATGTTGGCTTAGATTTCTATCGGGAAGAAACTCTATTTTAGAATTTTCTTAGAGTCATGCCGGCCTTATTAGGATGAGTTATGAAATAGCTTTTCCTTAATAGCCAGACCTTTGAATGTTCTATTGGAAAAAGGATGTTCCTTTTGTTTTGCTGATGATTACATGAGAATGTTTTAAACCAAAAGGAATTAATGCACCCATTATGACATCACCTAATTAAAATCTGCTTTTTGAATATGTGATGTAATGATGTAGTACGAATTGTTTTAGGACAAAAACATGATAAGAAAGTTCATGCATGATAAATTCCGATCTTATCTAGTCTTGTCTAAAAACAATAGGTTACACCGATCACTCTATTTCGAATCCTTTTCTCTTTCTTCCTTTGAACATAATTACATCATAGTAGTCGTGGAACACTTTTCAAAATGGCCTGAACCACAGGCATTACCTACTAATGATGTTAAAGTCATGTGCAGATTCTAGTTGTTTTCCAGATTCAGAGTGCCAATGTTTTAGGAAGAAATGTTCAGCATGTGTATCAAATCTGTGAAGTCTGCTAAGTACCACACTTTAGTAGGGATTGCTATGGGAATGACTGACCATTCCAAAAGAGGTAGGAGTAGGTTACTGCAGAATGCTGCTCCAATGGGAAACGCATACAATCCCAACTAGAGGAATCATACGGGATTTAGCTGAGGAGTAATTCGGAAGCTGGAAACTTTCAGAAGACACCACCACAGCAAAACCCACACTCGCAGAATCAATAGATGAGATACTGGCAACAATTAAAGCCAGACCAGTGCAAGTAAGTGATCTACCAAGAGGTAACGAACGGACGACAGATATAGAGGAATTTGGCATTGTGTCGGGAGCATAGCAATGGAGGAGCTTGCATTCCCTGCATACCAATCAACTGTGAGAAACTTCCCCGAGGAAGTCTCAAATACTTGGGCCCAGATCTACACAACTGGAGCCCCCTACCACCACAGCTTCACCAAAACTTCAGGTATCTTTTCTTCCATTCGAGACTTGCATGCAATACCTTTACTAACATTGGCAGGTAGGCACACCAATCCAAAGAAGTCTCATTCCTAGACACGTTCCTTCTGGACACGTTGCTACGATTACGAGAAATTGTAGATGATTCGAGGAAACAGTCCTTGGGGCTTGAGTCATTCATCAAATGGATATGCCACTACCTAGAGCTCGACAATGAAGGATCGGAGCTGGCGTCATCCGTTCCAATATCTAGAGCTTGCAGAGTCAAGAACACCTCAGCAATAGCGCATGGCTAAGGTGAAGAGCCAATTGACAGAGAGAAGACCCTTCTGTTCGCGACATGAAGGGAGTTTTTCTAATCCTCATATTCCTTTTATTTTATTTGTTTTGTGTTTTGTTTTGCTATCCTTCCTGTTTTGTTGCCTGATTTTCTCTCTTACCCTTAGTTAGTCGAATAAGTGTGGGGTAAGAATCTTTTCTGTTTTATTTCTTGTTTTCAAATAAGTGTGGGGTAGCTAGATATGCATGAACACTGAGGACAGTGCCAAACTTAAGTGTGGGGTAGCAGTGCACGGTGCACTGTAGCAGTTTGAAAATTTTTCGCATGCTTTTGCTTGTTTTCCCTGTATTTTCACACCCTTCCAAAAAAATTTCAAAATTTTTCCGTCTTTCAGACTTCTAAATGCAGTATGCTTGGTTAAACAAATTGCTTATGTCTATGATATGTAGGTAGTATGTTATGGTTAGTGGGAGATAGTCGATAGCTATCTTGGACTAATTGATTAGGAATAGGGAATTCCTGATAACTGAGCACAACCTTGTCTGGATTAGAGACCTCAACCAATTGCCTATTCGAGACTTAACTAGATAAAATTAGACCAATTGTGGATATATTGGCAGTTAGAATG
>CM049929.1:11951100-12018600 GCA_027405835.1 Asclepias syriaca | reverse complement strand
ATGATTTCGGGTGAAATTGAGGGTAAATTGATCTTAATTGTTTGTTATTTACTCAATTTCACAGTTTTTATGATTTTGGAAGTGTCAGGTGAAAAGTAGACAAAAACAGTAAATTTTGGGGCAAAAACGCAATTTTTGGAAATGTTGACTTAGTCAAAGGGTCAGGACGGGCGTCTCGACCCAGTCAAAGCACCGGGACGGGCGTCCCGACCTGGTCAAAAGATCAGGACGGGCATCCCGAACCCCCAGAACCAGTCCCACATCGAATTTTTGATGAAAAATCACCCCGAGAAGCTGCTATAAATACCCCAGGCCTTCAGCAGTTGAAATCATTCCTCTCCACTCGATATGAGTCATGTAGTGGTTTCCAGTGTACACTTCTCTAGTACACAAGTCACTCAGACACTCGGATCTCAGTTTCTTTCTTATTAGTGTTTTGTTTTAGTTTCTGAGAAATAGTCTCAGATCTTAGGCTTCTATAGATAGGTTCATTTCTAGTATTCATAGAATACCCGGGATTTCGTTAGGAGATCCTAAGAGGGCTCTAGGCGTTCGAAGAGTCAGTCCACAAGGCTGGGCTTAAGCCGGGTTGTTAAGTAAAGCCCAGCTACTAGGCTGAGGAAGCGTCCTCCGAAGGTTCTGACGAGCAGAGTCGGGTCAAGCAGTACGACATATATAGCAGTACGCTCCAACGGCGTGACTACGTAAAGGGTGATTTCTTTATGGCATCAGTCCCCCCTGTCCCTCTCTTTATATGTTGTTACTGTGTTTGTCCAAATACTGATTTGAATACAAGATTATGATTACTATGAATATTTGTTATATTTGTTGAAGTTATTATGTTTTTCCAGAAATAGCCACCTGCTTAAATATCCATTATGTCTGCATGTCTATTGCCGTTCTTTTAAATTGAAATTAAGGTTATAGACAATTCCTAACCACGGTCTATTCATAACCTATTTAGTTTAACAGGCATCAATTAGTATTGGTGTCTGCCATACTAGATAAAATAACCTGCGGAACACCCTGTTTGTTAGAGTAGTCTAGGTAGGCTGAGTAGAGCGTTATGCCGGCAGTTATGGGCAAGCGGCATGATTCCCGAAGTGACATAGGGCTTTCATAGTTGTCTTTAGTAGTAGCCGTGAGTAGGGCTGTTTACCTTGGCGATGGGGCGGTAGCATAGAGACTCAGATGCGGTACACCTTTAGAAACAGAACATTGTTGCAATCCAGGCTAAGATATATCTAAAACACTCGAATATAGGTCAATCAACATATAGGAACAATATAACATAGAATCAGGACTCATCTATAAAACACTTCTAGGATTAATTAGACTTAAACCTAGTGGAGAACGAATCACCATCTCATCAAAGTTATTGATGAAGATTGCATAACTGGATTATAAGATAAGAGTTAGGAATAAAGGCTAGTTACTACTAAGTCATTACCACTTCCCTGGGAGTACGATAATTATGTAATAAAATCGTAGATACTTTCCAACAGACTAGCTACACGATAGGTACTCTGCCTTAGGTTCTGGCTGATTAAGTGACACCATAGAGACTAAATGTGACAATTAGTCAATCACAGTCCTTAATTACTCATAATCAACATAGGGTAAAATAACACCTATTTAGCACATCAACTGGAATCCCATCAGATTTTTGGCGCCGTTGCCGGGGAAATATCATAATGAATTTAGGATTATTGGCCACAATTCTAGAGACTTATGATAGGTAACGGTAGTAACCTAGACTTTTGAATTACACTTATCTTATACTAGTTAGACAATCACTTTCCTAAATATAGGATTATCATAACTAATTAATTTTAGATAATATCTGAAATTAAGACACTTAGGATAATCAAATTTTAGAAAATTATTCTAAAACCATATTAAGGAAATTTACCTGCTTTCTAAATAAAATTCAAAATCCATAAAAATATTTTTCTTGCTTTCTTATTTTATTTTCCTATTTTTGTTATTTGTTATTTCTAACCAGACTTTGCACTCAGAAATGAAGAGAACAAGAGCAGCTACTAACCAAGCAAAGAGAACAGAAAACCCTGACACTGCAGGACCAAAGAAGACAAAGCCAGAAGGCCCATCTAGGTCTGCACCAGAAATACCACGAGGGACTCTTCCATCACAACCAGTGGAAGTAAACTCAAGCCCAGATGCCAGTGTGATACGCGAAAATCATATCACCTTTTTAGCATGTTTTTATGTATGAATTTGGGTGAAATCGAGGGTAATTTGATCTTGATTGTTCATTATTCACTTAATTTCATAGTTTTTATGATTTTGGAAGTGTCAGGTGAAAAGTAGACGAAAACAACAAATTTTGGGGCAAAAACGCAAGTTTTGGAAATGTTGACTCGGTCAAAGGTTCAGGACGGGCGTCCTGAACCCGGGACGGGCGTCCAGGACCCGAGACAGGCGTCCCGACCTGGTCAACTGATCAGGACAGGCGTCCCAATCTGGGACGGGCGTCCCGAGCCGTCTGAAGCTGTCCCACATCGAATTTTTCAGAAATTTTCACTCCAGGAAGCTGCTATAAATACCCCAGGCCTCCAGCAGTTGAATTCATTCCTCTCCACTCGATCTGAGTCATTTAGTGGTGTCCAGTGTACAATTCTCTAGTACACAACTCACTCAGAGACTCGGATCTCAGTTTTCCTTCTTATTAGTGTTTTGTTTTAGTTTCTGAGAAATAGTCTCAGATCTTAAGTTTCTATAGATAGGTTCGTTTCTGGTATTCATAGAATACCCGGGATTTCGTTAGGAGATCCTAAGAGGGCTCTAGGCGTTCGAAGAGTCAGTCCACAGGGCTGGGCTTAAGCTGGGTATTAAGGTAAAGCCCAGTTACTAGGCTGAGGAAGCGTCCTCCGAAGGTTCTAGCGAGCAGAGTCAGGGCGAGCAATACGACATATACAGCAGTACGCTCCGTCGGCGAGACTACGTAAAGGGTGATTTCTTTATGGCATCAGTCCCCATGTCCCTCTCTTATATGTTGTTATTGTTTTGTTCTAAATACATATTATGAATACGAGATTACGATGTTTATGAATAGTTGTTTTATATGTTGACGTTATTATGTTTTTCCGGAAATAGCCACCTGCTAAATATTCACTATGTCTGCATGTTTAATGTGCTCTTTTAAACTAAAGTTAGGGTTCTAGACAATTCCTAACCACGGTCTAATCATAACCTGTTTAGTTTAACAGGCATCAATTAGTATTGGTGTCTGCCATGCTAGATAAAATAACATGTTGAACACCCTGCCTGTTAAAGTAGTCTAGGTAGGGGCTGAGTTGAGTCCGATTATGCCAGCGGCTAGGGCAAGCGGTATGATCCCCGAAGTGACATAGGGCTTTCATGGATGCCTTCATCCCGAACCGTGAGTAGGGCCGTCATTAAGGTAAGGCGGTTTATTAGAGACCTCGGATGTGGTACGCCTTTAGACACAGAACATAGTTGCAATCCAGGCTAAGATATATCTAAAATACTCGAATATACGTCAAACAACATATAGGAATAGTATAACATAGAATCAGGACTCATCTATAAAACACTTCTAGGATTAATTAGACTGAAACCTAGTGGAGAATGAATCACCCTCTCATCAAAGTATTTGATGAAGATTGCATAACTGGATCATAAGATAGGAGTTAGGATAAAAGGCTAGTTACTACTAAGCCGTTGCCACTTCCCTGGGAGTACGATATTTATTTAATAAAATCGTAGATACTTTCCAACAGACTAGCTACACGATAGGTACTCTGCCTTAAGTTCTGGATGATTAAGTGACACCATAGAGACTAAATGTGACAATTAGTCAATCACAGTCCTTAATTATTCATAATCAACATAGGGTAAAATAACACCTATTTAACACATCGGTCGGAAACGCATTGGATTTTTGGCGCCGTTGCCGGGCAAATATCATAATGAATTTAGGATTATTGGCAACAATTCTAGAGACTTATGATTGGTAATAGTAGTAACCTAGACTTTTGAATTACACTTATCTTATGTTAGTTAGACAATCACTTTCCTAAATATAGGATTATCATAACTAATTAATTTTAGATAATATCTGGAATTAAGACACTTAGGATAATCAAATTTTAGAAAATTATTCTAAAACCATATTAAGGAAATTTACCGGCTTTCTAAATAAAAATCAAAATCCATAAAAATATCTCTCTCTTGCTTTATTATTTCACTGTCCTACTTTTTGCTATTTGTTATTTCCAACCAGACTTTGCACTCAAAGATGAAGAACAAGACAGCTACTAACCAGGCAAAGAAAACCGAAAACCCTGACACTCCAGGACCGAAGAAGACAAAGCCAGAGGGCCCCTCTAGGCCTGCACCAGAAGTACCACGAGGGACTCTTCCTTCACAACCAGTGGAAGTAAACTCAAGCCCTGATGCCAGTGAACTAGTGAGACGATTCCTGAACACCCGTGAGCATAGTCCCACGGAAGAAGATCCTTCTGAGGATACCTTCCCTCCTAGAGAAGAACCCCAGAGATCTCCAATTCACCCTCCTGCCCAGAGAGTTCCTATAAATCCACCCCCTACTGACCAAACCCAAAATTCACCAACCTCTCCTGCATACACCCCAACACCTAACGAGCGCACCCCTTCATCTGTGGGGAGTACTAACGGTTATTATTCAATGTTGTCCGTGCAGATAGACACGTTAACTCAAAGGGTCTATGAGATGGACCAAGGGATTGCCAGCAGACTGTGTCATTTAGACCAACTCAGTCTGAATATCACAACTAACGTGGACCGACTTAGAGCCACGGTCAATCTTCAGGAGAACCAAGGTGTACAACTACTCCGAGAGATGGCTGATTTACGCAGTGAGCAGAACAGGCAGAGGGATGAGATGAGAACCATACGCATAGAAATGTGAAGCATTCGAACAGAACTACAGGAGATCAGAGATAGGATTCGTTAAAAAGGGAAGATTCTTTTACTTTCAACAAATAATTCGTTTGAACTGAAACTTGAATAATTGACCCTTATTTTTCTATCTTTCAAACATTTTTAAAGGGTCCTTTATATTCAACAATTTTCTTCAGACATTTTATTTCGAATTTCTATGAAAAACAAGAGTTTTGCAAATACAGTTTATTTTCCACTAATTACATTGCACAAACTCAGTTTTTGTTTTTCTGAAATTCTTGCTGAATTTAAGTTGGGATAAAATTAGGGCGTCCCGAACCCGGGACGGGCGTCCCGACCTGGTCAACTGATCAGGACGGGCGTCCCGAGCCGCCAGAAGCTGTCCCACATCGAATTTTTCAGAAATTTTCACTCCAGGAA
Organism: Asclepias syriaca; assembly: GCA_027405835.1. Classification (NCBI taxonomy): domain Eukaryota; kingdom Viridiplantae; phylum Streptophyta; class Magnoliopsida; order Gentianales; family Apocynaceae; genus Asclepias; species Asclepias syriaca. The sequence continues at coordinate 12,013,254 of CM049929.1, read as the reverse complement.
GCTGCTATAAATACCCCAGGCCTCCAGCAGTTGAATTCATTCCTCTCCACTCGATCTGAGTCATTTAGTGGTGTCCAATGTACAATTCTCTAGTACACAACTCACTCAGAGACTCGGATCTCAGTTTTCTTTCTTATTAGTGTTTTGTTTTAGTTTCTGAGAAATAGTCTTAGATCTTAGGTTTCTATAGATAGGTTCATTTCTGGTATTCATAGAATACCCGCGATTTCGTTAGGAGATCCTAAGAGGGCTCTAGGCGTTCGAAGAGTCAGTCCACAAGGATGGGCTTAAGATGGGTATTAAGGTAAAGCCCAGTTACTAGGCTGAGGAAGCGTCCTCCGAAGGTCCTGGTGAGCAGAGTCAGGGCGAGCAATACGACATATACAGCAGTACGCTCCGTCGGCGAGACTACGTAAAGGGTGATTTCTTTATGGCATCAGTCCCCATGTCCCTCTCTTATATGTTGTTATTGTTTTGTTCTAAATACATATTATGAATACGAGATTACGATGTTTATGAATAGTTGTTTTATATGTTGACGTTATTATGTTTTTCCAGAAATAGCCACCTGCTAAATATTCACTATGTCTGCATGTTTAATGTGCTCTTTTAAACTAAAGTTAGGGTTATAGACAACTCATAACCTGTTTAGTTTACCAGGTATCAATTAGTATTGGTGTCTGCCATGCTAGATAAAATAACCCGCTGAACACCTTGCATGTTAGAGTAGTCAAGGGGAAGCCGAGCCGAGTCCGATTATGCCGGCGGCTAGGGCAAGCGGTATGATCCCCGAAGTGACATAGGGCTTTCGTGGATGCCTTCGTCCCGAACCGTGAGTAGGGCCGTCATTAAGGTAGGGCGGTTTATTAGAAACCTCGGATGTGGTACGCCTTTAGACACAGAACATAGTTGCAATCCAGGCTAAGACATGTCTAAAATACTCGAATTTAGGTCATTCAACATATAGGAACAGTATAATATAGAATCAGAACTCATCTATAAAACACTTCTAGGATTAATTAGACTTAAACCGAGTGGAGAATGAATCACCCTCTCATCAAAGTATTTGATGAAGATTGCATAACTGGATCATAAGATAGGAGTTAGGAATACAGGCTGCTTACTACTAAGCCGTTGCCACTTCCCTGGGAGTACGATATTTATTTAATAAAATTGTAGATACTTTCCAACAGACTAGCTACACGATAGGTACTCTGCCTTCGGTTCTGGCTGATTAAGTGACACCATAGAGACTAAATGTGACAATTAGTCAATCACAGTCCTTAATTATTCATTATCAACATATGGTAAAATAACACCTATTTAGCACATCGGTCGGAAACCCCATCACCCACAGATGTTACCATTCTACGGAACATGGGAATGGTTGTCCGGGATGCGAATGGCCGCGACGCCATCCACACGGAGCAGACAGGACATGCATCGGCATCAGAAGCATTTCTAGTGCATATCCCTCCGTCCGAGACGTTCGTGCCACGTACTGCCTTCGAACGACACATGTCGCACGGATTGGCAGAACTATCGGCCCGATACAGTCGAGACATGGACAGGATTGACAGACGGCTGACGATGATGGAGGACAGGATAGACAGACGGCTGACGATGATGGAGGACAGGATTGACAGACGGTTGGCGATGATAGATGATAGGATCGCCATGAACACCAGCCGGATTGAGGAGATACATCAGCAGACTTCCCGAGTGGCGGAAAACTTCGAGTTTGACTTAGCAGACTTAGGTCCACTGGACGACGATCCGCTGGGTTCTTAGTCTCTCTTTCCTTCTTTCCTTTCCTTTCCTTTCTTTTGCTTTTGTTTTTCTTGTTCTATGTGTATAAGCATGTCTGGGCTGTATGGCGTATGAATCTATGTACAAATTTGATTTATATGACATACAGAATTGTTTGCATTATTTTATGTCTTACTTACCCATACAGAATCCTTTATTTTCAAATAAGTGTGGGGTAAGACTCTTTTCTGTTTTATTTCTTATTTTCAAATAAGTGTGGGGTAGCTAGATATGCATGAACACTGAGGACAGTGCCAGACTTAAGTGTGGGGTAGTAGTGCACGGTGCACTGTAGCAGTTTTTGTATGCTTTTGCTTGTTTTTCCCCGTAATTTCACACCTCCAAAAAAAAAATTTCAAAATTTTTTCCGTCCTTCAGACTTCTAAATGAAGTATGCTTGGTTAAACAATTGCTTATGTCTATGATATGTAGGTAGTATGTTATGGTTAGTAGGAGATAATTGATAGCTATCTTGGACTAATTGATTAGGAATAGGGAATTCCTGATAACTAAGCACAATTTTGTCTGGAGTAGAGACCTCAACCAATTACATGTTCGAGACTTAACTAGATAAAATTAGACCAGTTGTGGAGATATTGGCAGTTAGAATGACTAGATGAGACTCTGAGCTAGAAGTGAAAAGAAATTAAAGAAAGTTAATCAAATGAGGGTAGTTTGCCAGCGGCCTTCGCTACTCGAGCACCACTCCTTCGGGGAACTTAAAGCCTGATGCCCTAAGGTCGTGTAGATTTGGGAGTCATTGGAGTGGGACTCACTACATGGGTAGTTGAAGTTGACGTGTTCTAAGTAGACTCAAAATACCCTGAATCTATAAAGGAAATAACTAATTGCTAAAACATTAAAAATCTGATCACCAAAGCTCAGAACTCAAAAAGTTGTCTGTTGCTAATATGTCTAGCGATAGGTCGAAGTGTTATCTGGTAGTAGTTAAGACAAGAGTACATTGTGTTGACTATCTGGTCTGTACTAGTACACACACTACACATCAGGAAGACCCTGTGACTAAGAAAAAGGTCCAAACTAGTTGTTGATTTGTTTTCTGCCTGATCATAACAAGCTACTAAAAACATCTGAGACCTTGTCATAGCAACCTAACCAGTCAGACTAGTGTTAAGACTTGTCTGAAGAATTGTTGGAATAAAAACATGACTAGGAATTTAAGTAACTTCAGGTAGACTTTGCTTGAGGACAAGCAAAAAGCTAAGTGTGGGGTTATCTGATACACGAAAATCGTATCACCTTTTTAGCATGTTTTTATGTATGAATTTGGGTGAAATCGAGGGTAATTTGATCTTGATTGTTCATTATTCACTTAATTTCACAGTTTTTATGATTTTGGAAGTGTCAGGTGAAAAGTAGACGAAAACAGCAAATTTTGGGGCAAAAACGCAATTTTTAGAAATGTTGACTCGGTCAAAGGTTCAGGACTGGCGTCCCGAACCCGGGACGGGCGCCCCGACCAAGTCAAGGCACCGGGACGGGCGTCCCGACCTGGTCAACTGATCAGGACGGGCGTCCCGAGCCGTCAGAAGCTGTCCCACATCTAATTTTTCAGAAATTTTCACTCCAGGCATCCAGCGGGACGGGCGTCCCGAAGGCCGCCCCTTCTATAAAAATTCATTTTTTTCTTTTTCTCTCAAATCTACAACAAAAAATTCATCTCTCTAAAAATATTTCTCTCTACCTTCTCTCTACAAATTTTTGGCAAACTCTCCAAAGTTTAAAATTTCGAGTTTCCCTCCAAAATTTGAATTTTAAACTTCACTCAAAAATTCGAATTTCCCTCCAAAATTCGATTTTCCCGCCAAAAATTCAAAATCTTTCCCTAACCTAATTTCATCCTTCTGAATTCAAATTCACCTCCAGAATTTGAGTTTAAAGATTTTTCCCCACCTAAACTCTCTCGTACGTTTTCAATAGCTCCCAAATGTGCTCGTACCACATCTACCATGACAGTTACCTCAGTGGCACATCCTTTTATGATGTTTCCCTCCAGCACAACATACCAAGAAAGATGCACTGGGTACATCGAGCGTACGATACTGACGGGCAGAACGTTGGATTGGGCAGCAGTACAGACGCTAGGAGTAGAGCCGGAAGTCAGACGCATACTCGACGTGCCACCTTACAGTCGAGTATTCATCGTCACAGAGCCCACATACCTGGAGCTAGTATGTGAGTTCTATGCATCTTTTACATGCCACCAGGAGCAGATCGCATTCCTCTTGGGCGGAATAGATCGGTCGATGAGCATGGCCGAGTTTGGCGTCGCCCTAGGTATCTGGCAGAGAGATGAGCTGGATACGCCCGCATACACCACAGCGGTTCGAGACTTTACGACTGCAGACGTCTCCACTGCTTGGGCTCAGATCTGCATGACGGGTGTCCCATACCAGCATGGCTTTGCAAAAGCCACAGGTATTTATCCAACTCTTCGTTACCTGCACGCTATAATTGCACATACATTGTCAGGACGATGGACGGCTCCTGGAACTGTCACCCAGATGGAGACATTCCTTCTGGCCAACATGCACATGGGATCTATGGTAGAGATGGCTAGACTCATCACGGTCGTCATGCGAGGATTCGCTACAGACACCCAGAAACAGTGTCTGGGGCTCGGACCGTACATCACCAGGCTAGCCAGCTACCTGGAGTTGGAGATAGAGGGCTCGGAGCAGACCCTGGTCGCCGCGACCACCGTTCCCGCTGATCTTACTATTCTACGGGACATGGGAATGGTTGTCCGGGATGCGAATGGCCGCTACACCATCCACACGGATCATCCAGGACAAGCATCGGCATCGGAAGCATTTCCAGCGCATATCCCTCCGTCCGAGACGTTCGTGCCACGTATTACCTTCGAATGACACATGTCGCACAGATTGGCAGAACTATCAGCCCGATACAGTCGAGACATGGACAGGATTGACAGACTGCTAACGATGATGGAGGACAGGATTGACAGACGGCTGGCGATGATGGATGACAGGATAGCCATGAACACCAGCAGGATTGAAGAGATACATCAGCAGACTTCCCGAGTGGCGGAAAACTTCGAGTTTGACTTTACAGCAGAACTCGGTCCACTGGACGACGATCCGCCGGGTTCTTAGTCTCTCTCTCCTTCTTTCCTTTCTTTTCCTTTTGTTTTTCTTGTTCTATGTGTATAAACATGTCTGGGCTGTATGACGTATGAATCTATGTACAAAGTTGATTTATATGACATACAGAATCGTTTGCATTATGTTGTTTTTTTTATGTCTTTCTTAACCATAGTGTGGGTAAGAATATTTTCTTTCTATTTTATTTCTTGTTTTCAAATAAGTGTGGGGTATTTAGTTATGCATGAACACTGAGGACAGTGCCAAACTTATGTGTGGGGTAGCAGTGCACGGTGCACTGTAGCAGTTTGCAAATTTTTTGCATGCTTTTGCTTGTTTTCCCCGTATTTTCACACCCTTCCAAAAAAATTTCAAAAATTTTCCGTCTTTCAGACTTCTAAGTGCAGTATGCTTGGTTAAACAATTGCTTATGTCTATGATATGTAGGTAGTATGTTATGGTTAGTAGGAGATAATTGATGACTACTGCTGAACTAATTGATTAGGAATAGGGAATTCCTGATAACTGAGCACAACTTTGTCTGGATTAGAGACCTCAGCCAATTGCCTGTTCGAGACTTAACTAGATAAAATTAGACCAGTTGTGGATATATTGGCAGTTAGAATGACTAGATGAGACTCCGAGCAAAAAGTGAAAAGAAACAAAAGAAAGTTAATCAAATAAGGGTAGTTTGCCAGCTGCCTTCGCTACTCGAGCACCACTCCTTCGGGGAACTTAAAGCCTGATGCCCTAAGGTCGTGTAGATCTGGGAGTCATCGGAGTGGGACTCGCTACATGGGTAGTTGAAGTTGACGTGTTCTAAGCAGACTCAAAATACCCTGAATCTATAAAGAAAATAACTAAATGCTAAAACATTAAAAATCTGATCACTAAAGCTCAGAACTCAAAACGTTGTCTGTTGTTAATATGTCTAGCGATGGGTCGAAGTGTTATCTGGTAGTAGTTAAGACAAGAGTACATTGTGTTGACTATCTGGTCTAGACTAGTACACACACTACACATCAGGAAGACCTTGTGACTAAGAAAAAAGTCCAACCTAGTTGTTGATTTGTTTTCTGCCTGATCATAACAAGCTACTAAAAACATCTGAGACCTTGTCATAGCAACCTAACCAGTCAGACCTGTGTTAAGACTTGAATGAAGAATTTTTTGAATAAAAATATGACTAGGAATTTAAGTGACTGCACTACGGTTTAGAATCACTAACTTCAGGTAGACTTTGCTTGAGGACAAGCAAAAAGCTAAGTGTGGGGTTATATGATATGCGAAAATCGTATCACTTTTTTAGCATGTTTTTATGTATGATTTCGGGTGAAATTGAGGGTAAATTGATCTTAATTGTTTGTTATTTACTCAATTTCACAGTTTTTATGATTTTGGAAGTGTCAGGTGAAAAGTAGACGAAAACAGCAATTTTTGGGGCAAAAACGCAATTTTTGGAAATGTTGACTTGGTCAAAGGGTCAAGACGGGCGTCCCGACCCAGTCAAAGCACCGGGACGGGCGTCCAGGACTCGGGACGGGCGTCCCAACCTGGTCAACAGATTAGGACGGCGTCCTAATCCGGAACGGGCGTCCCGAACCCCCAGAACCTGTCCCACATCGAGTTTTTGATGAAAAATCACCCCGGGAAGCTGCTATAAATACCCTAGGCCTCCAGCAGTTGAAATCATTCCTCTCCACTCGATCTGAGTCATTTAGTTGTTTCTAGTGTACACTTCTCTAGTACACAATTCACTCAGAGACTCGGATCTCAGTTTCTTTCTTATTAGTGTTTTGTTTTAGTTTCTGAGAAATAGTCTCAGATCTTAGGCTTCTATAGATAGGTTCGTTTATGGTATTCATAGAATACCCGGGATTTCGTTAGGAGATCCTAAGAGGGCTCTAGGCGTTCGAAGACTCAGTCCACAGGGCTGGGCTTAAGCCGGGTTGTTAAGTAAAGCCCAGCTACTAGGCTGAGGAAGCGTCCTCCGAAGGTTCTGACGAGCAGAGTCGGGTCAAGCAGTACGACATATATAGCAGTACGCTACAACGGCATGACTACGTAAAGGGTGATTTCTTTATTGCATCAGTCCCCCCTGTCCCTCTCTTTATATGTTGTTACTTTGTTTGTCCAAATACTGATTTGAATACAAGATTATGATTACTATGAATATTTGTTATATTTGTTGAAGTTATTATGTTTTTCCGGAAATAGCCACCTGCTTAAATATCCATTATGTCTGCATGTCTATTGTCGTTCTTTTAAATTGAAATTTAGGTTATAGACAATTCTTAACCACGGTCTATTCATAACCTGTTTAGTTTAACAGGCATCAATTAGTGTTGGTGTCTGCCATATTAGATAAAATAACATGCGGAACACCCTGTTTGTTAGAGTAGTCTAGGTAGGCTGAGTAGAGCGTTATGCCGGCAGTTATGGGCAAGCGGCATGATTCCCGAAGTGACATAGGGCTTTCATAGCTGTCTTTAGTAGTAGTCGTGAGTAGGGCCGTTTACCTTGGCAATGGGGCGGTAGCATAGAGACTCAGATGCGGTACACCTTTAGAAACAGAACATAGTTGCAATCCAGGCTAAGATATATCTAAAACACTCGAATATAGGTCAATCAACATATAGGAACAATATAACATAGAATCAGGACTCATCTATAAAACACTTCTAGGATTAATTAGACTTAAACCTAGTGGAGAACGAATCACCATCTCATCAAAGTATTTGATGAAGATTGCATAACTGGATTATAAGATAGGAGTTAGGAATAAAGGCTAGTTACTACTAAGCCGTTACCACTTCCCTGGGAGTACAATAATTATGTAATAAAATCGTAGATACTTTCCAACAGACTAGCTACACGATAGGTACTCTGCCTTAGGTTCTGGCTGATTAAGTGACACCATAGAGACTAAATGTGACAATTAGTCAATCACAGTCCTTAATTACTCATAATCAACAAAGGGTAAAATAACACCTATTTAGCACATCAACCGGAATCCCATCAGATTTTTGGCGCCGTTGCCGGGGAAATATCATAATGAATTTAAGATTATTGGCCACAATTCTAGAGACTTATGATAGGTAACGGTAGTAACCTAGACTTTTGAATTACACTTATCTTATACTAGTTAGACAATCACTTTCCTAAATATAGGATTATCATAACTAATTAATTTTAGATAATATCTGAAATTAAGACACTTAGGATAATCAAATTTTACAAAATTATTCTAAAACCATATTAAGGAAATTTACCTGCTTTCTAAATAAAATTCAAAATCCATAAAAATATTTTTCTTGCTTTCTTATTTTATTTTCCTATTTTTGTTATTTGTTATTTCTAACCAGACTTTGCACTCAGAAATGAAGAGAACAAGAGCAGCTACTAACCAGGCAAAGAGAACAGAAAACCCTGACACTCCAGGACCAAAGAAGACAAAGCCAGAAGGCTCATCTAGGTCTGCACCAGAAATACCACGAGGGACTCTTCCTTCACAACCAGTGGAAGTAAACTCAAGCCCAGATGCTAGTGACCTAGTGAGACGATTCCTGAACGCCCGTGAGCCTAGTCCCACGGAAGAAGATCCTTCTGAGGATACCTTCCCTCCTAGAGAAGAACCCCAGAGATCTCCAGTTCACCCTCCTGCCCAGAGAGTTCATATAAATCCACCACATACTGACCAAACCCAAAATTCACCAACCTCTCCTGCATACACCCCAACACCTAACGAGCGCACCCCTTCATCCGGGGGGAGTACTAATGGTTATCATTCAATGTTGTCCGTGCAGATAGATACGTTGGCTCTAAGGGTCTATGAGATGGACCAAGGAATTGCCAGTAGATTGTGTCATTTAGACCAACTCAGTCTGAATATCACAACTAACGTGGACCGACTCAGAGCCACGGTCAGTCTTCAGGAGAACCAAGGTGCACAACTACTCCGGGAGATGGCTGACTTACGCAGTGAGCAGGGCAGGCAGAGGGATGAGATGAGAATCATACGCATAGAAATGCGAAACATTCAGGCAGAGCTACAGGAGATCAGAGATAAGGGTCATTGAAAAAGGGAAGATTCTTTTACTTTTATTCTCAGCAAATAATTCGTTTGAACTAAACCTGAATAATTGACCCATATTTTTCTATTTTTCAAAATTTTTTTAAAGGGTCCTTTATATTCAACAATTTTCTTCAGACATTTTATTTTTAAATTTCTATGAAAAACAAAAGTTTTGCAAATACAGTTTATTTTTCACTAATTAAATTGTACAAACTCAGTTTTTGTTTTTCTGAAATTCTTGCTGAATTTAAGTCGGAAATAAAATTAGGGTAGTCATGATTTTCGAAAAACAGACTGAGGAATTTTTGCATAGAGTTTTTAACAACTTCTGAATTTGATTGGATAAACATGAAGCCTTGTTAAAAATTATGATTATTTTTGGTATCTTGAGATTTTCAGGGAATTACGAAAAAAAAAAGTTTTTTTTCCGGAATTGGCACGCGTCCCGAAGCAACCCGGGACGGGCGTCCCTATTCTAGACGGGCGTCCAGCGGGACGGTAGTCCTGCCTCCTGGACGGGCGTCCCGAAGGCCGCCCCTTCTATAAAAATTCATTTTTTTTTTCTTTTCTCTCAAATCTACAACCAAAATTCATCTCTCTAAAAATATTTCTCTCTACCTTCTCTCTAACAAATTTTGGCAAACTCTCCAAAGTTTAAAATTCGAGTTTCCCTCCAAAATTTGAATTTTAAACTTCACCAAAATTCGAATTTCCCTCCAAAATGATTTTCCGCCAAAAATTCAAAATCTTTCCCTAACCTAATTTCATCCTTCTGAATTCAAATTCACCTCCAATTTGAGTTTAATTTTCCCACCTAAACTCCTCTCGTACATTTCAATGGCTCCCAAACGTGCTCGTACCACATCTACCATGAGAGTTACCTCAGTGGCACATCCTTTATTGTTTCCCTCCAGCACAACTACCAAGAAAGATGCACTGGGTACATCGGGCGTACGATACTGACGGGTAGAACGTTGGATTGGGCAGCAGTACGAACTAGGACTAGAGCCGAAGTCAGACGCATACTCGACGTGCCACCTTACAGTCGAGTATTCATCGTCACACAGAGCCTACATACCTGGAGCTGGTATGTGATTCTATGCATCTTTTACATGCCACCAGGAGCAATCACATTCCGCTTGTGGCGGAATAGATTGGTCGATGAGCATGGCCGAGTTTGGCGTCGCCCTAGGTATCTGGCAGAGATAGAGCTGGATACACCCGCATACACCACATCGGTTCGAGACTTCACGACTGCAGACGTCTCCACTGCTTGCTCAGATATGCATGACGGGTGTCCCATACCAGCATGGCTTTGCAAAAGCCACAGGTATTTATCCACTCTTCGTTACCTGCACGCTATAATTGCACATACATTGTCAGGACGACGGACGGCTCCCTGGAACTGTCACCCAGATGGAGACATTCCTTCTGGCCAACATGCACATGGGATCTATGAGAGATGGCTAGACTCATCACGGTCGTCATGCGAGGATTTCGCTACAACACCCGGAAACAGTGTCTGGGGATCGGACCGTACATCACCAGGCAGCCAGCTACCTGGAGTTGGACATAGAGGGCTCGGAGCTGACCTTGGTCCCCGCGACCACCGTTCCCGCTGATCTTACTATTCTAACGGAATATGGGAATGGTTGTCCGGGATGCGAATGGCCGCTACAACACCATCCACACGGATCAGCCAGGACAAGCATCGACATCGGAAGCATTCCAGCGCATATCCCTCCGTCCGAGACGTTCGTGCCACGTACTGCCTTCGAACGACACATGTCGCACGATTGCAGAACTGTCAGCCCGATACAGTCGAGACATGGACAGATTGACAGACGGCTGACGATGATGAGGACAGGATTGACAGACGGCTGGCGATGATGGATGACATGATAGCCTGAACACCAGCAGGATTGAGGATATACATCAGTAGGCTTCCCGAGTGGTGGAAAACTTCGAGTTTGACTTTACAGCAGAACTCGGTCCACTGGACGATCCGCCGGTTCTTAGTCTCTCTCCTTCTTTCCTTTCTTTTCCTTTTGTGTTTCTTGTTCTATGTGTATAAACATGCCTGGGCTGTATGATATGAATCTATGTACAAAGTTGATTTATATGACATACAGAATTGTTTGCATTATGTTTGTTTTTTTATGTCTTTCTTAACCATAGTGTGGGTAAGAATCTTTTCTTTCTGTTTTATTTCTTGTTTTCAAATAAGTGTGGGGTATTTAGTTATGCATGAACACTGAGGACAGTGCCAACTTAATGTGGGGTAGCAGTGTACGGTGCACTGTAGCAGTTTGCAAATTTTTTGCATGCTTTTGCTTGTTTTTCCCCGTATTTTCACACCCTTCCAAAAAATTTTTCAAATTTTTTCCGTCTTTCAGACTTCTAAGTGCAGTATGCTTGGTTAAACAATTGCTTATGTCTATGATATGTAGGTAGTATGTTATGGTTAGTAGGAGATAATTGATGACTACTGCTGAACTAATTGATTAGGAATAGGGAATTCCTGAAACTGAGCACAACTTTTCTGGATTAGAGACCTCAGCTAATTGCTGTTCAGACTTAACTAGATAAAATTAGACCAGTTGTGGATATATTGGCAGTTAGAATACTAGATGAGACTCTGAGCTAAAAGTGAAAAGAAACAAAAGAAAGTTAATCAATAAGGGTAGTTTGCCAGCGCCTTCGCTACTCGAGCACCACTCCTTCGGGGAACTTAAAGCCTATGCCCTAAGGTCGTGTAATCTGGGAGTCATCGGAGTGGGACTCGCTACATGGGTAGTTGAAGTTGACGTGTTCTAAGCAGACTCAAAATACCCTGAATCTATAAAGAAAATAACTAAATGCTAAAACATTAAAAATCTGATCACCAAAGCTCAGAACTCAAAACGTTGTCTGTTGTTAATATGTCTAGCGATGGGTCGAAGTGTTATCTGGTAGTAGTTAAGACAAGAGTACATTGTGTTTGACTATCTGGTCTAGACTAGTACACACACTACACATCAGGAAGACCTTGTGACTAAGAAAAAAGTCCAACCTAGTTGTTGATTTGTTTTTCTGCCTGATCATAACAAGCTACTAAAAACATATGAATTGTCATAGCAACCTAACCAGTCAGACCTGTGTTAGACTTGTCTGAAGAATTTTTGGAATAAAAACATGACTAGGAATTTAAGTGACTGCACTACGGTTTAGAATCACTAACTTCAGGTAGACTTTGCTTGAGGACAAGAAAAGCTAAGTGGGGGTTATATGATATGCGAAAATCGTATCACTTTTTTAGCATGTTTTTTATGTATGATTTCGGGTGAAATTGAGGGTAAATTGATCTTAATTGTTTGTTATTTACTCAATTTCACAGTTTTTATGATTTTGGAAGTGTCAGGTGAAAAGTAGAGAAACAGCAATTTTTGGGGTAAAAACGCAATTTTTGGAAATGTTGACTTGGTCAAAGGGTCAGGACGGGCGTCCCGACCCAGTCAAAGCACTGGGACGGGCGTCCCGACCTGGTCAACAGCAGGACGGGCGTCCCGAACCCCTAGAACCAGTCCCACATCGAATTTTTGATGAAAATCACCCCGGGAAGCTGCTATAAATACCCCAGGCCTCCAGCAGTTGAAATCATTCCTCTCCACTCGATCTGAGTCATTTAGTTGTTTCCAGTGTACACTTCTCTAGTACACAACTCACTCAGAGACTCGGATCTCAGTTTCTTTCTTATTAGTTTTTGTTTTAGTTTCTGAGAAATAGTCTCAGATCTTAGGCTTCTATAGATAGGTTCGTTTATGGTATTCATAGAATACCCGGGATTTCGTTAGGAGATCCTAAGAGGGCTCTAGGCGTTCGAAGACTCAGTCCCACAGGGCTGGGCTTAAGCCGGGTTGTTAAGTAAAGCCCAGCTACTAGGCTGAGGAGAGTCCTCCGAAGGTTCTGACGAGCAGAGTCGGGTCAAGCAGTACGACATATATAGCATACGCTCAACGGCGTGACTACGTAAAGGGTGATTTCTTTATGGCATCAGTCCCCCCTGTCCCTCTCTTTATATGTTGTTACTTGTTTGTCCAAATACTGATTTGAATACAAGATTATGATTACTATGAATATTTGTTATATTTGTTGAAGTTATTATGTTTTTCCGGAAATAGCCACCTGCTTAAATATCCATTATGTCTGCATGTCTATTGTCGTTCTTTACTTGAAATTTAGGTTATAGACAATTCTTAACCACGGTCTATTCATAACCTGTTTAGTTTAACAGGCATCAATTAGTGTTGGTGTCTGCCATACTAGATAAAATAACACGCGGAACACCCTGTTTTTAGAGTAGTCTAGGTAGGCTGAGTAGAGCGTTATGCCGCGGTTATGGGCAAGCGGCATGATTCCCGAAGTGACATAGGGCTTTCATAGCTGTCTTTAGTAGTAGTCGTGAGTAGGGCCGTTTACCTTGGCGATGGGGCGGTAGCATAGAGACTCAGATGCGGTACACCTTTAGAACAGAACATAGTTGCAATCCAGGCTAAGATATATCTAAAACCCGAATATAGGTCAATCAACATATAGGAACAATATCATAGAATCAGGACTCCATCTATAAACACTTCTAGGATTAATTAGACTTAAACCTATGGAGAACGAATCACCATCTCATCAAAGTATTTGATGAAGATTGCATAACTGGATTATAAGATATAGTTAGGAATAAAGGCTAGTTACTACTAAGCCGTTACCACTTCCCTGGGAGTACAATAATTATGTAATAAAATCGTAGATACTTTCCAACAGACTAGCTACACGATAGGTACTCTGCCTTAGGTTCTGGCTGATTAAGTGACCCATAGAGACTAAATGTGACAATTAGTCAATCACAGTCCTTAATTACTCATAATCAACATAGGGTAAAATAACACCTATTTAGCACATCAATCGGAATCCCATCAGATTTTTGGCGCCGTTGCGGGGAAATATCATAATGAATTTAAGATTATTGGCCACAATTCTAGAGACTTATGATAGGTAACGGTAGTAACCTAGACTTTTGAATTACCTTATCTTATACTAGTTAGACAATCACTTTCCTAAATATAGGATTATCATAACTAATTAATTTTAGATAATATCTGAAATTAAGACACTTAGGATAATCAAATTTTACAAAATTATTCTAAAACCATATTAAGGAAATTTACATGCTTTCTAAATAAAATCAAAATCCATAAAATATTTTTCTTGCTTTCTTATTTTATTTTCCTATTTTTGTTATTTGTTATTTCTAACCAGACTTTGCACTCAGAAATGAAGAGAACAAGAGCAGCTACTAACCAAAGGCAAATAACCAGAGAACAGAAAACCCTGACACTCCAGGACCAAAGAAGACAAAGCCAGAAGGCCCATCTAGGTCTGCACCAGAAATACCACGAGGGACTCTTCCTTCACAACCAGTGGAAGTAAACTCAAGCCCAGATGCCAGTGACCTAGTGAGACGATTCCTGAACGCCCGTGAGCCTAGTCCCACGGAAGAAGATCCTTCTGAGGATACCTTCCCTCCTAGAGAAGAACCCCAGAGATCTCCAGTTCACCCTCCTGCCCAGAGAGTTCATATAAATCCACCACATACTGACCAAACCCAAAATTCACCAACCTCTCCTGCATACACCCCAACACCTAACGAGCGCACCCCTTCATCCGGGGGGAGTACTAATGGTTATCATTCAATGTTGTCCGTGCAGATAGATACGTTGGCTCTAAGGGTCTATGAGATGGACCAAGGAATTGCCAGTAGATTGTGTCATTTAGACCAACTCAGTCTGAATATCACAACTAACGTGGACCGACTCAGAGCCACGGTCAGTCTTCAGGAGAACCAAGGTGCACAACTACTCCGGGAGATGGCTGACTTACGCAGTGAGCAGGGCAGGCAGAGGGATGAGATGAGAATCATACGCATAGAAATGCGAAACATTCAGGCAGAGCTACAGGAGATCAGAGATAAGGGTCATTGAAAAAGGGAAGATTCTTTTACTTTTATTCTCAGCAAATAATTCGTTTGAACTAAACCTGAATAATTGACCCATATTTTTCTATTTTTCAAAATTTTTTTAAAGGGTCCTTTATATTCAACAATTTTCTTCAGACATTTTATTTTTAAATTTCTATGAAAAACAAAAGTTTTGCAAATACAGTTTATTTTTCACTAATTAAATTGTACAAACTCAGTTTTTGTTTTTCTGAAATTCTTGCTGAATTTAAGTCGGAATAAAATTAGGGTAGTCATGATTTTCGAAAAACAGACTGAGGAATTTTTGCATAGAGTTTTTAACAACTTCTGAATTTGATTGGATAAACATGAAGCCTTGTTAAAAATTATGATTATTTTTGGTATCTTGAGATTTTCAGGGAATTACGAAAAAAAAAAGTTTTTTTTTCGGAATTGGCACGCGTCCCGAAGCAACCCGGGACGGGCGTCCCTATTCTAGACGGGCGTCCAGCGGGACGGGAGTCCTGCCTCCTGGACGGGCGTCCCGAAGGCCGCCCCTTCTATAAAAATTCATTTTTTTCTTTTTCTCTCAAATCTACAACCAAAAATTCATCTCTCTAAAAATATTTCTCTCTACCTTCTCTCTACAAATTTTTGGAAAACTCTCCAAAGTTTAAAAATTCGAGTTTCCCTCCAAAATTTGAATTTTAAACTTCACCAAAAAATTCGAATTTCCCTCCAAAATTCGATTTTCCCGCCAAAAATTCAAAATCTTTCCCTAACCTAATTTCATCCTTCTGAATTCAAATTCACCTCCAGAATTTGAGTTTTAAGATTTTTCCCCACCTAAACTCTCTCGTACATTTTCAATGGCTCCCAAACGTGCTCGTACCACATCTACCATGAGAGTTACCTCAGTGGCACATCCTTTTATGATGTTTCCCTCCAGCACAACATACCAAGAAAGATGCACTGGGTACATCGGGCGTACGATACTGACGGGCAGAACGTTGGATTGGGCAGCAGTACAGACGCTAGGACTAGAGCCGAAAGTCAGACGCATACTCGACGTGCCACCTTACAGTCGAGTATTCATCGTCACAGAGCCCACATACCTGGAGCTGGTATGTGAGTTCTATGCATCTTTTACATGCCACCAGGAGCAGATCACATTCCGCTTGGGCGGAATAGATCGGTCGATGAGCATGGCCGAGTTTGGCGTCGCCCTAGGTATCTGGCAGAGAGATGAGCTGGATACGCCCGCATACACCACAGTGGTTCGAGACTTCACGACTGCAGACGTCTCCACTGCTTGGGCTCAGATCTGCATGACGGGTGTCCCATACCAGCATGGCTTTGCAAAAGCCACAGGTATTTATCCAACTCTTCGTTACCTGCACGCTATAATTGCACATACATTGTCAGGACGACGGACGGCTCCTGGAACTGTCACCCAGATGGAGACATTCCTTCTGGCCAACATGCACATGGATCTATGGTAGAGATGGCTAGACTCATCACGGTCGTCATGCGAGGATTCGCTACAGACACCCGGAAACAGTGTCTGGGGATTGGACCGTACATCACCAGGCTAGCCAGCTACCTGGAGTTGGACATAGAGGGCTCGGAGCTGACCTTGGTCGCCGCGACCACCGTTCCCGCTGATCTTACTATTCTACGGAATATGGGAATGGTTGTCCGGGATGCGAATGGCCGCTACACCATCCACACGGATCAGCCAGGACAAGCATCGACATCGGAAGCATATCCAGCGCATATCCCTCCGTCCGAGACGTTCGTGCCACGTACTGCCTTCGAACGACACATGTCGCACAGATTGGCAGAACTGTCAGCCCGATACAGTCGAGACATGGACAGGATTGACAGACGGCTGACGATGATGGAGGACAGGATTGACAGACGGCTGGCGATGATGGATGACATGATAGCCATGAACACCAGCAGGATTGAGGAGATACATCAGTAGGCTTCCCGAGAGGTGGAAAACTTCGAGTTTGACTTTACAGCAGAACTCGGTCCACTGGACGATGATCCGCTGGGTTCTTAGTCTCTCTCTCCTTCTTTCCTTTCTTTTCCTTTTGTGTTTCTTGTTCTATGTGTATAAACATGCCTGGGCTGTATGATGTATGAATCTATGTACAAAGTTGATTTATATGACATACAGAATTGTTTGCATTATGTTGTTTTTTTATGTCTTTCTTAACCATAGTGTGGGTAAGAATCTTTTCTTTCTGTTTTATTTCTTGTTTTCAAATAAGTGTGGGGTATTTAGTTATGCATGAACACTGAGGACAGTGCCAAACTTAAGTGTGGGGTAGCAGTGTACGGTGCACTGTAGCAGTTTGCAAATTTTTTGCATGCTTTTGCTTGTTTTCCCCGTATTTTCACACCTTCCAAAAAATTTCAAAATTTTTCCGTCTTTCAGACTTCTAAGTGCAGTATGCTTGGTTAAACAATTGCTTATGTCTATGATATGTAGGTAGTATGTTATGGTTAGTAGGAGATAATTGATGACTACTGCTGAACTAATGGATTAGGAATAGGGAATTCCTGAAAACTGAGCACAACTTTATTTGGATTAGAGACCTCAGCTAATTGCCTGTTCAAGACTTAACTAGATAAAATTAGACCAGTTGTGGATATATTGGCAGTTAGAATAACTAGATGAGACTCTGAGCTAAAAGTGAAAAGAAACAAAAGAAAGTTAATCAAATAAGGGTAGTTTACCAGCGGCCTTCGCTACTCGAGCACCACTCCTTCGGGGAACTTAAAGCCTGATGCCCTAAGGTCGTGTAGATCTGGGAGTCATCGGAGTGGGACTCGCTACATGGGTAGTTGAAGTTGACGTGTTCTAAGCAGACTCAAAATACCCTGAATCTATAAAGAAAATAACTAAATGCTAAAACATTAAAAATCTGATCACCAAAGCTCAGAACTGAAAACGTTGTCTGTTGTTAATATGTCTAGCGATGGGTCGAAGTGTTATCTGGTAGTAGTTAAGACAAGAGTACATTGTGTTGACTATCTGGTCTAGACTAGTACACACACTACACATCAGGAAGACCTTGTGACTAAGAAAAAAGTCCAA
This sequence comes from Asclepias syriaca, assembly GCA_027405835.1. NCBI lineage: Eukaryota > Viridiplantae > Streptophyta > Magnoliopsida > Gentianales > Apocynaceae > Asclepias > Asclepias syriaca. Next base: position 11,995,147 of record CM049929.1, on the reverse strand, counting down.
CCTAGTTGTTGATTTGTTTTCTGCCTGATCATAACAAGCTACTAAAAACATATGAGATATTGTCATAGCAACCTAACCAGTCAGACCTGTGTTAGGACTTGTCTGAAGAATTTTCGGAATAAAAACATGACTAGGAATTTAAGTGACTGCACTACGGTTTAGAATCACTAACTTCAGGTAGACTTTGCTTGAGGACAAGCAAAAAGCTAAGTGTGGGGTTATATGATATGCGAAAATCGTATCACTTTTTTAGCATGTTTTTATGTATGATTTCGGGTGAAATTGAGGGTAAATTGATCTTAATTGTTTGTTATTTACTCAATTTCACAGTTTTTATGATTTTGGAAGTGTCAGGTGAAAAGTAGATGAAAACAGCAATTTTTGGGGTAAAAACGCAATTTTTGGAAATGTTGACTTGGTCAAAGGGTCAAGACGGGCGTCCCGACCCAGTCAAAGCACTGGGACGGGCGTCCCGACCTGGTCAACAGATCAGGACGGGAGTCCCGAACCCCTAGAACCAGTCCCACATCGAATTTTTGATGAAAAATCACCCCGGGAAGCTGCTATAAATACCCTAGGCCTCCAGCAGTTGAAATCATTCCTCTCCACTCGATCTGAGTCATTTAGTTGTTTCCAGTGTACACTTCTATAGTACACAACTCACTCAGAGACTCGGATCTCAGTTTCTTTCTTATTAGTGTTTTGTTTTAGTTTCTGAGAAATAGTCTCAGATCTTAGGCTTCTATAGATAGGTTCGTTTATGGTATTCATAGAATACCCGGGATTTCGTTAGGAGATCCTAAGAGGGCTCTAGGCGTTCGAAGACTCAGTCCACAGGGCTGGGCTTAAGCCGGGTTGTTAAGTAAAGCCCAGCTACTAGGCTGAGGAAGCGTCCTCCGAAGGTTCTGACGAGCAGAGTCGGGTCAAGCAGTACGACATATATAGCAGTACGCTACAACGGCGTGACTACGTAAAGGGTGATTTCTTTATTGCATCAGTCCCTCCTGTCCCTCTCTTTATATGTTGTTACTTTGTTTGTCCAAATACTGATTTGAATACAAGATTATGATTACTATGAATATTTGTTATATTTGTTGAAGTTATTATGTTTTTCCGGAAATAGCCACCTGCTTAAATATCCATTATGTCTGCATGTCTATTGTCGTTCTTTTAAATTGAAATTTAGGTTATAGACAATTCTTAACCACGGTCTATTCATAACCTGTTTAGTTTAACAGGCATCAATTAGTGTTGGTGTCTGCCATACTAGATAAAATAACACGCGGAACACCCTGTTTGTTAGAGTAGTCTAGGTAGGCTGAGTAGAGCGTTATGCCGGCGGTTATGGGCAAGCGGCATGATTCCCGAAGTGACATAGGGCTTTCATAGCTGTCTTTAGTAGTAGTCGTGAGTAGGGCCGTTTACCTTGGCGATGGGGCGGTAGCATAGAGACTCAGATGCGGTACACCTTTAGAAACAGAACATAGTTGCAATCCAGGCTAAGATATATCTAAAACACTCGAATATAGGTCAATCAACATATAGGAACAATATAACATAGAATCAGGACTCATCTATAAAACACTTCTAGGATTAATTAGACTTAAACCTAGTGGAGAACGAATCACCATCTCATCAAAGTATTTGATGAAGATTGCATAACTGGATTATAAGATAATAGTTAGGAATAAAGGCTAGTTACTACTAAGCCGTTACCACTTCCCTGGGAGTACAATAATTATGTAATAAAATCGTAGATACTTTCCAACAGACTAGCTACACGATAGGTACTCTGCCTTAGGTTCTGGCTGATTAAGTGACACCATAGAGACTAAATGTGACAATTAGTCAATCACAGTCCTTAATTACTCATAATCAACATAGGGTAAAATAACACCTATTTAGCACATCAATCGGAATCCCATCAGATTTTTGGCGCCGTTGCCGGGGAAATATCATAATGAATTTAAGATTATTGGCCACAATTCTAGAGACTTATGATAGGTAACGGTAGTAACCTAGACTTTTGAATTACACTTATCTTATACTAGTTAGACAATCACTTTCCTAAATATAGGATTATCATAACTAATTAATTTTAGATAATATCTGAAATTAAGACACTTAGGATAATCAAGTTTTACAAAATTATTCTAAAACCATATTAAGGAAATTTACATGCTTTCTAAATAAAATTCAAAATCCATAAAAATATTTTTCTTGCTTTCTTATTTTATTTTCCTATTTTTGTTATTTGTTATTTCTAACCAGACTTTGCACTCAGAAATGAAGAGAACAAGAGCAGCTACTAACCAGGCAAAGAGAACAGAAAACCCTGACACTCCAGGACCAAAGAAGACAAAGCCAGAAGGCCCATCTAGGTCTGCACCAGAAATACCACGAGGGACTCTTCCTTCACAACCAGTGGAAGTAAACTCAAGCCCAGATGCCAGTGACCTAGTGAGACGATTCCTGAACGCCCGTGAGCCTAGTCCCACGGAAGAAGATCCTTCTGAGGATACCTTCCCTCCTAGAGAAGAACCCCAGAGATCTCCAGTTCACCCTCCTGCCCAGAGAGTTCATATAAATCCACCACATACTGACCAAACCCAAAATTCACCAACCTCTCCTGCATACACCCCAACACCTAACGAGCGCACCCCTTCATCCGGGGGGAGTACTAATGGTTATCATTCAATGTTGTCCGTGCAGATAGATACGTTGGCTCTAAGGGTCTATGAGATGGACCAAGGAATTGCCAGTAGATTGTGTCATTTAGACCAACTCAGTCTGAATATCACAACTAACGTGGACCGACTCAGAGCCACGGTCAGTCTTCAGGAGAACCAAGGTGCACAACTACTCTGGGAGATGGCTGACTTACGCAGTGAGCAGGGCAGGCAGAGGGATGAGATGAGAACCATACACATAGAAATGCGAAACATTCAGGCGGAGCTACAGGAGATCAGAGATAAGTGTCATTGAAAAAGGGAAGATTCTTTTACTTTTATTCTCAGCAAATAATTCGTTTGAACTAAACTTGAATAATTGACCCATATTTTTCTATTTTTCAAAATTTTTTTAAAGGGTCCTTTATATTTAACAATTTTCTTCAGACATTTTATTTTTAAATTTCTATGAAAAACAAAAGTTTTGCAAATACAGTTTATGTTTCACTAATTAAATTGTACAAACTCAGTTTTTGTTTTTTCTGAAATTCTTGCTGAATTTAAGTCGAAATAAAATTAGGGTAGTCATGATTTTCGAAAAAAAGACTGAGGAATTTTTGCATAGAGTTTTTAACAACTTCTGAATTTGATTGGATAAACAAGAAGCCTTGTTAAAAATTATGATTATTTTTGGTATCTTGAGATTTTCAGGGAATTACGAAAAAAAAAAAGTTTTTTTTCGGAATTGGCACGCGTCCCGAAGTAACCCGGGATGGGCATCCCTATTCTAGACGGGCGTCCAGCGGGACGGGAGTCCTGCCTCCTGGACGGGTGTCCCGAAGGCCGCCCCTTCTATAAAAATTCATTTTTTTCTTTTTCTCTCAAATCTACAACAAAAAATTCATCTCTCTAAAAATATTTCTCTCTACCTTCTCTCTACAAATTTTTGGCAAACTCTCCAAAGTTTAAAAATTCGAGTTTCCCTCCAAAATTTGAATTTTAAACTTCACACAAAAATTTGAATTTCCCTCCAAAAATTCAAATCTTTCCCTAACCTAATTTCATCCTTATGAATTCAAATTCACCTCCAGAATTTGAGTTTAAAGATTTTTCCCCACCTAAACTCTCTCGTACGTTTTCAATGGCTCCCAAACGTGCTCGTACCACATCTACCATGACAATTACCTCAGTGGCACATCCTTTTATGATGTTTCCCTCCAGCACAACATACCAAGAAAGATGCACTGGGTACATCGGGGGTACGATACTGACGGGCAGAACGTTGGATTGGGCAGCAGTACAGACGCTAGGACTAGAGCCGGAAGTCCGAAGCATAGTCGACGTGCCACCTTACAGTCGAGTATTCATTGTCACAGAGCCCACATACCTGGAGCTGGTATGTGAGTTCTATGCATCTTTTACATGCCACCAGGAGCAGATCGCATTCCGCTTGGGCGGAATAGATCTGTCGATGAGCATGGCCGAGTTCGGCGTCGCCCTAGGTATCTGGCAGAGAGATGAGCTGGATACGCCCGCATACACCACAGCGGTTCGAGACTTCACGACTGCAGACGTCTCCACTGCTTGGGCTCAGATCTGCATGACGGGTGTCCCATACCAGCATGGCTTTGCAAAAGCCACAGGTATTTATCCAACTCTTCGTTACCTGCACGCTATAATATCACATACATTGTCAGGACGACGGACGGCTCCTGGAACTGTCACCCAGATGGAGACATTCCTTCTGGCCAACATGCACATGGGATCTATGGTAGAGATGGCTAGACTCATCACGGTCGTCATGCAAGGATTCGCTACAGACACCCGGAAATAGTGTCTGGGGCTCGGACCGTACATCACCAGGCTAGCCAGCTACCTGGAGTTGGACATAGAGGGCTCGGAGCTGACCTTGGTCGCCGCGACCACCGTTCCCGCTGATCTTACTATTCTACGGAACATGGGAATGGTTGTCCGGGATGCGAATGGCCGCTTCACCATCCACACGGATCAGCCAGGACAAGCATCGGCATCGGAAGCATTTCCAGCGCATATCCCTCCGTCCGAGACGTTTGTGCCATGTACTGCCTTCGAACGACACATGTCGCACAGATTGGCAGAACTATCAGCCCGATACAGTCGAGCATGGACAGGATTGACAGACGGCTGACAATGATGGAGGACAGGATTGACAGACGGCTGGCGATGATGGATGACATGATAGCCATGAACACCAGCAGGATTGAGGAGATACATCAGCAGACTTCCCGAGTGGCGGAAAACTTCGAGTTTGACTTTACAGCAGAACTCGGTCCACTGGACAACGATCCGTCGGGTTCTTAGTCTCTCTCTCCTTCTTTCCTTTCTTTTCCTTTTGTTTTTCTTGTTCTATGTGTATAAACATGTCTGGGCTGTATAACGTATGAATCTATGTACAAAGTTGATTTATATGACATACAGAATTGTTTGCATTATGTTGTTTTTTTATGTCTTTCTTAACCATAGTGTGGGTAAGAATCTTTTCTTTCTATTTTATTTCTTGTTTTCAAATAAGTGTGGGGTATTTAGTTATGCATGAACACTGAGGACAGTACCAAACTTACGTGTGGGGTAGCAGTGCACGGTGCACTGTAGCAGTTTGCAAATTTTTTGCATGCTTTTTCTTGTTTTCCCCGTATTTTCACACCCTTCTAGAAAAATTTCAAAATTTTCCGTCTTTCAGACTTCTAAGTGCAGTATGCTTGGTTAAACAATTGCTTATGTCTATGATATGTAGGTAGTATGTTATGATTAGTAGGAGATAATTGATGACTACTACTGAACTAATTGATTAGGAATAGGGAATTCCTGATAACTGAGCACAACTTTATCTGGATTAGAGACCTCAGCCAATTGCCTGTTCGTGACTTAACTAGATAAAATTAGACCAGTTGTGGATATATTGGCAGTTAGAATGACTAGATGAGACTCTGAGCTAAAAGTGAAAAGAAACAAAAGAAACTTAATCAAATAAGGGTAGTTTGCCAGCGGCCTTCGCTACTCGAGCACCACTCCTTCGGGGAACTTAAAGCCTGATGCCCTAAGGTCGTGTAGATCTGGGAGTCATCGGAGTGGGACTCGCTACATGGGTAGTTGAAGTTGACGTGTTCTAAGCAGACTCAAAATACCCTGAATCTATAAAGAAAATAACTAAATGCTAAAACATTAAAAATCTGATCACCAAAGCTCAGAACTCAAAACGTTGTCTGTTGTTAATATGTCTAGCGATGGGTCGAAGTGTTATCTGGTAGTAGTTAAGACAAGAGTACATTGTGTTGACTATCTGGTCTAGACTAGTACACACACTACACATTAGGAAGACCTTGTGACTAAGAAAGAAGTCCAACCTAGTTGTTGATTTGTTTTCTGCCTGATCATAACAAGCTACTAAAAACATCTGAGACCTTGTCATAGCAACCTAACCAGTCAGACCAGTGTTAAGACTTGTCTGAAGAATTTTTGGAATAAAAACTTGACTAGGAATTTAAGTGACTGCACTACGGTTTAGAATCACTAACTTCAGGTAGACTTTGCTTGAGGACAAGCAAAAAGCTAAGTGTGGGTTATATGATATGCGAAAATTGTATCACTTTTTAGCATGTTTTTATGTATGATTTCGGGTGAAATTGAGGGTAAATTGATCTTAATTGTTTGTTATTTACTCAATTTCACAGTTTTTATGATTTTGGAAGTGTCAGGTGAAAAGTAGACGAAAATAGCAATTTTTGGGGCAAAAACGCAATTTTTGGAAATGTTGACTTGGTCCAAGGGTCAAGACGGGCGTCCCGACCCAGTCAAAGCACCGGGAAAGGGCGTCCAGGACTCGGGACGGGCGTCCCGACCTGGTCAACAGATCAGGACGGGCATCCCGAACCCCCAGAACCAGTCCCACATCGAATTTTTGATGAAAACTCACCCCGGGAAGCTGCTATAAATACCACATGCCTCCAGCAGTTGAAATCATTCCTCTCCACTCGATCTGAGTTATTTAGTGGTTTCCAGTGTACACTTCTCTAGTACACAACTCACTCAGAGACTCGGATCTCAACTTCTTTCTTATTAGTGTTTTGTTTTAGTTTCTGAGAAATAGTCTCAGATCTTAGGCTTCTATAGATAGGTTCGTTTCTGGTATTCATAGAATACCCAGGATTTCGTTAGGAGATCCTAAGAGGGCTCTAGGCGTTCGAAGAGTCAGTCCACAGGGCTGGGCTTAAGCCGAGTTGTTAAGTAAAGCCCAGCTACTAGGCTGAGGAAGCGTCCTCCGAAGGTTCTGACGAACAGAGTCGGGTCAAGCAGTACGGCATATATAGCAGTACGCTCCAACGGCGTGACTATGTAAAGGGTGATTTCTTTATGGCATCAGTCCCCCATGTCCCTCTCTTTATATGTTGTTACTGTGTTTGTCCAAATACTGATTTGAATACAAGATTATGATTACTATGAATATTTGTTATATTTGTTGAAGTTATTATGTTTTCCCGGAAATAGCCACCTGCTTAAATATCCATTATGTCTGCATGTCTATTGTCGTTCTTTTAAACTGAAATTAAGGTTATAGACAATTCCTAACCACGGTCTATTCATAACCTGTTTAGTTTAACATGCATCAATTAGTATTGGTGTCTGCCATACTAGATAAAATAACCTGCGGAACACCCTATTTGTTAGAGTAGTCTAGGTAGGCTGAGTAGAGCATTATGCCGGCAGTTATGGGCAAGCGGCATGATTCCCGAAGTGACATAGGGCTTTCATAGCTATCTTTAGTAGTAGACGTGAGTAGGGCCGTTTACCTTGGCGATGGGGCGGTAGCATAGAGACTCAGATGTGGTACACCTTTAGACACAGAACATAGTTGCAATCCAGGCTAAGATATATCTAAAACACTGGAATATAGGTCAATCAACATATAGGAACAATATAACATAGAATCAGGACTCATCTATAAAACACTTCTAGGATTAATTATACTTAAACCTAGTGGAGAACGAATCACCATCTCATCAATGTTATTGATGAAGATTGCATAACTGGATTATAAGATAATAGTTAGGAATAAAGGCTAGTTACTACTAAGCCGTTACCACTTCCTTGGGAGTACGATAATTATGTAATAAAATCGTAGATACTTTCCAACAGACTAGCTACACGATAGGTACTCTGCCTTAGGTTCTGGCTGATTAAGTGACACCATAGAGACTAAATGTGACAATTAGTCAATCACATGCCTTAATTACTCATAATCAACATAGGGTAAAATAACACCTATTTAGCACATCAACCGGAATCCCATCAGATTTTTGGCGCCGTTGCCGGGGAAATATCATAATGAATTTAGGATTATTGGCCAAAATTCTAGATACTTATGATAGGTAACGGTAGTAACCTAGACTTTAGACCCAACACTTATGTTATACCAGTTAGACAATCAATTTCCGAAATATAGGATTATCATAACTAATTAATTTTAGATGTTATCTGGAATTAAGACACTTAGGATAATCAAATTTTAGAAAATTATTCTAAAACCATATTAAGGAAATTTACCTGCTTTCAACATAAAACGAAAAAAAAATGTTAAAAATTTAAAATCCCAAAAAGAATGTATCTTTCTTGCTCAACGGTGAGTCGTTCCTTTTCCCATCTCTTGTTTTTTTTAGTTGTTTTCTTAGTTGCTCTTTTTCGTGTTTTTCTTCTATTATTTAATTTCGAATAAAAATGGAAATGAGGATAAAATATGTTTTCTTCTGAGTTGTAAAATTTTGGCTTAGATTTTTATCGGGAAGAAACTCTATTTTAGAATTTTTTTAGAGTCATACCGGCCTTATTAGGATGAGTTATGAAATAGTTTTTTCCTTAATAGCCAGACCTTTGAATGTTCTATTGAAAAAAGGATGTTCCTTTTGTTTTGCTGATGATTGCATGAGAACTTTTAAACCGAAAGGAATTACTGCACCCATTATGGCATCACCTGATTGAAATCTACTTTTTGAATTAATATGTGATGTAATGATGTAGTACGAATTGTTTGATGATAAGAAAGCTCATGCATGATAAATTCCGATCTTATCTAGTCTTGTCTAAAAAAAATAGGTCACACTGATCACTTTGAGATATCTGCGTTCAATAAAACTAATGATGAACCAAGATTGATTAGTTAAGTTCTATTGAATTTGATATAGAAAGAAGGGATAAGAAAAAGGGTTGAAAATCTAGAAAGCAAACCATTTGTCTAGATTAGAAAACCCCGAGTTAGAGGCTAGTGTAATACTGATAAATTTTTGGATGAAAACTTATTTGCATTGTTTGCTATGTATAATAATTCTCATCTGTGATTTATTTCACATTATCTAGTCACTGAATAAGTTCCAAGTGATATGACTTATCAGCAAAAGAAGAGATTCTTTGCTGATTTGAAATATTACTATTGGGCAGTTTCTCTTCTATTTCAAATTTTTGCAGATTAGTTGATCAGAAGATGTGTCTCAGAAGACGAAGGCCACAAGAGTTTGGAGCATTGCCCTAAAGAATCTACGGGAGACCAATTGACTACTATCAACACTGTCCGGAAAGTGTTGAAAGTAGGATCTTGTTGACCCACCATATTCAAGGACTTTTGTATCTCTGATACAGTCATGCGATGCTTGCCAAATAACAGGTAACACATCCTTCAGGGATCATCTACCCCAACGACGTACACAGAATGTTGCAACCGTTGATAACAGGGGTATTTCGAATCCTTTTCTCTTTCTTCCTTTAAACATAATTACATCATAGTAGTCGTGGAACACTTTTCGAAAATAGCCTGAACCACAGGCATTACCTACTAATGATGTTAAAGTCATGTGCAGATTCTAGTTGTTTTCCAGAAACAGAGTGCCAATGTTTTAGGAAGAAATGTTCAGCCTGTGTATCAAATCTGTGAAGTCTGCTAAGTACCACACTTTAGCAGGGATTGCTATGGGAATGACTGACCATTCCAAAAGAGGTAGGAGTAGATTACTGCAGAATGCTGCTCCAATGGGAAATGCATACAATCCCAACTAGAGGAATCATACGGGATTTAGCTGAGGAATAATTCGGAAGCTGGAAACTTTCAGATGATACCACCAAAGCAAAACCCCTACTCGCAGAAGTAATAGATGAGATACTAGCAACAATTAAAGCCAGACCAGTGCAAGCAAGTGATATACCAAGTGGTATCGAATGGTCACAGGATATAGAGGAATTTAGCATTGTATCAGGAGAATAGCAATGGAGGAGCTTGCATTCCCTGCATACCAATCAGCTGTGAGAAACTTCCCCGAGGAAGTCTCAAATACTTGGGCCCAGATCTATACAACTGGAGCCCCTACCACCACGAGGGTAAGAGTTCTTTGTTTTGTTTTCATTTCTTCTTGTTTGCAAATAAGTGTGGGGTGGTGTAGCTATGCATGAACACTGAGGACAGTGCCAGACTTAAGTGTGGGGTAGCAGTGCACGGTGCACTGTAGCAGTTTTTGTATGCTTTTGCTTGTTTTTCCCCGTATTTTCACACCTCCAAAATTTTTTTCAAAATTTTTTTCCGTCCTTCAGACTTCTAAATGCAGTATGCTTGGTTAAACAATTGCTTATGTCTATGATATGTAGGTAGTATGTTATCGTTAGTAGGGGATAATTCATAGCTATCTATGGACTAATTGATTAGGAATAGGGAATTCCTGATAACTGAGCACAACTTTGTCTGGATTAGAGACCTCAACCAATTACCTGTTCGAGACTTAACTAGATAAAATTAGACCAGTTGTGGACATATTGGCAGTTAGAAAGACAAGATGAGGCTCTGAGCTAAAAGTGAAAGGAAACAAAAGAAAGTTAATCAAATAAGGGTAGTTTGCCAGCGGCCTTCGCTACTCGAGCACCACTCCTTCGGGGAATTTAAAGTCTGATGCCCTAAGGTCGTGTAGATCTGGGAGTCATCGGAGTGGGACTCGCTACATGGGTAGTTGAACTTGACGTGTTCTAAGCAGACTCAAAATACCCTGAATCTATAAAATAACTAAATGCTAAAACATTAAAAATCTGATCACCAAAGCTCAGAACTCAAAAAGTTGTCTGTTGTTAATATGTCTAGCGATAGGTCGAAGTGTTATCTGGTAGTAGTTAAGACAAGAGTATATTGTGTTGACTATCTGGTCTGGACTAGTACACACACTACACATCAGGAAGACCTTGTGACTAAGAAAAAAGTCCAACCTAGTTGTTGATTTATTTTCTGCCTGATCATAACAAGCTACTAGAGACATTTGAGACCTTGTCATAGCCACCTAACCAAACAGACCTGTATTAAGACTTGTCTGAAGAATTTTTGGAATAAAAACATGTCTAGGAATTTAAGTAACTTCAGGTAGACTTTGCTTGAGGACAAGCAAAAAGCTAAGTGTGGGTTATCTGATACGCGAAAATCGTATCACCTTTTTAGCATGTTTTTATGTATGAATTCAGGTGAAATCGAGGGTTATTTGATATTGATTGTTCATTATTCACTTAATTTCACAGTTTTTATGATTTTGTAAGTGTCAGGTGAAAAGTAGACAAAAACAGCAAATTTTGGGGCAAAAACGCAATTTTTGGAAATGTTGACTCGGTCAAAGGTTCAGGACGGGCGTCCCGACCAAGTCAAGGCACTGGGACGGGCGTCCAGGACCCGGGACGGGTGTCCCTACCTGGTCAACAGATCAGGACGGGCATCCCGAGCTGCCAGAAGCTGTCCCACATCGAAGCTTTTAGAGATTTTCTCTCCAGGAAGCTGCTATAAATACCCCAGGCCTCCAGCAGTTGAATTCATTCCTCTCCACTCGATCTGAGTCATTAAGTGGTGTCCAGTGTACAATTCTCTAGTACACAACTCACTCAGAGACTCGGATCTCAGTTTTCTTTCTTGTTAGTGTTTTGTTTTAGTTTTTGAGAGATAGTCTCAGATCTTAGGTTTCTATAGATAGGTTCATTTCTGGTATTCATAGAATACCCGGGATTTCGTTACGAGATCCTAAGAGGGCTCTAGGCGTTCGAAGAGTCAGTCCACAGGGCTGGGCTTAAGCTGGGTATTAAGGTAAAGCCCAGTTACTAGGCTGAGGAAGCATCCTCCGACGGTTCTGGCGAGTAGAGTTGGGTCAAGCAATACGACATATACAGCAGTACGCTCCATCGGCGAGACTTCGTGAAGGCTGAATTCTTTATGGCATCGGTCCCCTTGTCCCTCTCTTATATGTTGTTATTGTGTTTGTCCAAATAACTATTTGAATACCAGATTATGTTTTTATAAATATTTGTTATTTATGTTGAAGTATTATGTTTTTCTAGAAATAGCCACCTGCTTAAATATCCATTATGTTTGCATGTCTATTGCCATTCTTTTAAACTGAAATTAGGGTTATAGACAATTCCTAACCACGGTCTATTCATAACCTGTTTAGTTTAACAGGCATCAATTAGTATTGGTGTCTGCGGAACACCCCCTTGGTTGAAAGTAGTCTAGGTAGGCTGAGTAGAGTTTTATGTCGGTGGTTATGCGACGAGCAGTATGATCCCCAAAGTGACATAGGGCAGTCATTGCTGACTTTAGTCCGAGCCGTGAGTAGGGCCGTTACCCTTAACGATGGGGCAGTAGCGTAGAAACTCATATGTGGTAGCCTTTAGACACAGAACATAATTGCAATCCAGGCCAAGACATGTCTAAAATACTCGAATATAGGTCAATCAACGTATAGTAACAGTATAACATAAAATCAGGATCTAATCTTTAAAACACTTTCAGGTTTAGCTAGACTTAAACCTAGTGGAGAATGAATCACCCTCTCATCAAAATTATTGATGAAGATTGCATAACTGGATTATAAGATAGGAGTTAGGATAAAAGGCTAGTTACTACTAAGCCGTTGCCACTTCCCTGGGAGTACGATATTTAACTTAATAAAATCGTAGATACTTTCCAACAGACTAGCTACACAATAGGTACTCTGCCTTAGGTTCTGGCTGATTAAGTGACACCATAGAGACTAAATGTGACAATTAGTCAATCACATTCCTTAATTATTCATAATCAACATAGGGTAAAATAACACCTATTTAGCACATCGGTCGGAAACCGCATCACCCGTCCCGGAGGCAGGACTCCCGTCCCGGGTTGCTTCGGGACGCGTGCTAATTCCAAAAAAATTTTTTTTTTTTCGTAATTCCCTGAAAATCTCAAGATACCAAAAATAATCATAATTCTTAACACGGCTTCATGTTTATCCAATGAAATTCAGAAGTTGTTAAAAACTCTATGCAAAAATTCCTCAGTCTTTTTTTTTCGAAAATTGTGACTGCCCTAATTTTATCCCAACTTAAATTCAGCAAGAATTTCAGAAAAACAAAAACTGAGTTTGTGCAATGTAATTAGTTGAAAATAAACTGTATTTGCAAAACTCTTGTTTTTCATAGAAATTCGAAATAAAATGTCTGAAGAAAATTGTTGAATATAAAGGACCCTTTAAAAATGTTTGAAAAATAGAAAAATATGGGTCAATTATTCATGTTTCAGTTCAAACGAATTATCTGTTGAGAGTAAAAGAATCTTCCCTTTTTAACGACTCCTATCTCTGATCTCCTGTAGTTCTGTTCGAATGTTTCGCATTTCTATGCGTATGGTTCTCATCTCATCCCTCTGCCTGTTCTGCTCACTGCGTAAATCAGCCATCTCTCGGAGTAGTTGTGCACCTTGGTTCTCCTGAAGACTGACCGTGGCTCTGAGTCAGTCCACGTTAGTTGTGATATTCAGACTGAGTTGGTCTAAATGACACAGTCTGCTGGCAATCCCTTGGTCCATCTCATAGACCCTTTGAGCTAACGTGTCTATCTGCACGGACAACATTGAATAATAACCGTTAGTACTCCCCGCAGATGAAGGTGTGCGCTCGTTAGGTGTTGGGGTGTATGCAGGAGAGGTTGGTGAATTTTGGGTTTGGTCAGTAGGGGGTGGATTTATAGGAACTCTCTGGGCAGGAGGGTGAATTGGAGATCTCTGGGGTTCTTCTCTAGGAGGGAAGTTATCCTCAGAAGGATCTTCTTCCGTGGGACTATGCTCACGGGTGTTCAGGAATCGTCTCACTAGTTCACTGGCATCAAGGCTTGAGTTTACTTCCACTGGTTGTGAAGGAAGAGTCCCTCGTGGTACTTCTGGTGCAGGCCTAGAGGGGCCCTCTGGCTTTGTCTTCTTCGGTCCTGGAGTGTCAGGGTTTTCTGTTTTCTTTGCCTGGTTAGTAGCTGCTCTTGTTCTCTTCATTTCTGAGTGCAAAGTCTGGTTAGAAATAACAAATAGCAAAAAGTAGGACAGTGAATAATAAAGCAAGAGAGATATTTTTATGGATTTTGATTTTTATTTAGAAAGCGGGTAAATTTCCTCAATATGGTTTTAGAATAATTTTCTAAAATTTGATTATCCTAAGTGTCTTAATTTCAGATATTATCTAAAATTAATTAGTTATGATAATCCTATATTTAGGAAAGTGATTGTCTAACTAGTATAAGATAAGTGTGATTCAAAAGTCTAGGTTACTACCGTTACCTATCATAAGTCTCTAGAATTGTGGCCAATAATCCTAAATTCATTATGATATTTCCCCGGCAACGGCGCCAAAAATCTGATGTGATTCCGGTTGACGTGCTAAATAGGTGTTCTTTTACCCTATGTTGATTATGAATAATTAAGGACTGTGATTGACTAATTGTCACATTTAGTCTCTATGGTGTCACTTAATCAGCCAGAACCTAAGGCAGAGTACCTATCGTGTAGCTAGTCTGTTGGAAAGTATCTACGATTTTATTAAGTTAAATATCGTACTCCCAGGGAAGTGGCAACGACTTAGTAGTAACTAGCCTTTCATCCTAACTCCTATCTTATAATTCAGTTATGCAATCTTCATCAATAACTTTGATGAGAGGGTGATCCGTTCTCCACTAGGTTTAAGTCTAATTAATCCTAGAAGTGTTTTATAGATGAGTTCTGATTCTATGTTATACTGTTCCTATATGTTGAATGACCTAAGTTCGAATATTTTAGACATGTCTTAGCCTGGATTGCAACTATGTTCTGTGTCTAAAGGCGTACCACATCCAAGGTTCTAATAAACCGCCCTACCTTAATGACGGCCCTACTCACGGTTCGGGACGAAGGCATCCATGAAAGCCCTATGTCACTTCGGGGATAATACCGCTTGCCCTAGCCGCCAGCATAATCGGACTCGGCTCGGCTTCCCCTAGACGACTCTAACAAACAGGGTGTTCAGTATGTTATTTTATCTAGCATGGCAGACACCAATACTAATTGATGCATGTTAAACTAAACAGGTTATGATTAGACCGTGGTTAGGAATTGTCTATAACCCTAACTTTAGTTTAAAAGAGCACATTAAACATGCATACATAGTGAATGTTAAGCAGGTGGCTATTTCCGGAAAAACATAACAACGTCAACATATAAAACAACTATTCATAAAAATCGTAATCTCGCATTCATAATAAATATTTAGAACAATACAATAACAACATATAAGAGAGGGACATGGGGACTGATGACATAAAGAAATCACCCTTTACGTAGTCTCGCCGACGGAGCGTACTGCTATATATGCCGTATTGCTCGCCCTGACTCTGCTCGCTAGAACCTTCGGAGGACGCTTCCTCAGCCTAGTAATTGGGCTTTACCTTAATACCCAGCTTAAGCCCAGCCCTGTGTACTGACTCTTCGAACGCCTAGAGCCCTCTTAGGATCTCCTAACGAAATCCCGGGTATTCTATGAATACCAGAAACGAACTTATCTATGTAAGACTAAGATCTGAGATTATTTCTCAGAAACTAAAACAAAACACTAATAAGAAAGAAAACTGAGATCCGAGTCTCTAAGTGAGTTGTGTACTGGAGAAGTGTACACTGGAAACCACTTAATGACTCAGATCGAGTGGAGAGGAATGAATTCAACTGCTGGAGGCCTGGGGTATTTATAGCAGCTTCCCGTGGTGATTTTTCAGCAAAACTTTGATGTGGGACTGGATCTGGGGGTTCGGGACGCCCGTCCTGACCCGTTGACTAAGTCAATATTTCCAAAAATTGCGTTTTTGCCCCAAAATTTGTTGTTTTCGTCTACCTTTCACCCGACACTTCCAAAATCATAAAAACTGTGAAATTAAGTAAATAATGAACAATCAAGATCAAATTACCTTCAATTTCACCCAAATTCATAAATAAAAACATGCTAAAAAGGTGATACGATTTTCGCGTATCACAGCTACTAACCAGGCAAAGAGAACATAAAACCCTGACACTCCAGGACCAAAGAAGACAAAGCCAGAAGGCCCATCTAGGCCTGCACCAGAAATACCACGAGGGACTCTTCCTTCACAACCAGTGGAAGTAAACTCAAGCCCAGATGCCAGTGACCTACTAAGACGATTCCTGAATGCCCGTGGGCCTAGTCCCACGGAAGAAGATCCTTCTGAGGATACCTTCCCTCCTAGAGAAGAACCCAGAGATCTCCAG
Organism: Asclepias syriaca; assembly: GCA_027405835.1. Lineage (NCBI taxonomy): Eukaryota > Viridiplantae > Streptophyta > Magnoliopsida > Gentianales > Apocynaceae > Asclepias > Asclepias syriaca. The sequence continues at coordinate 11,978,887 of CM049929.1, read as the reverse complement.
TTCACCCTCCTGCCCAGAGAGTTCCTATAAATCCACCACCTACTGACCAAACCCAAAATTCACCAACCTCTCCTGCATACACCCCAACACCTAACGAGCGCACCCCTTCATCCTGGGGGAGTACTAATGGTTATCATTCAATGTTGTCCATGCAGATAGATACATTGGCTCAAAGGGTCTATGAGATGGACAAAGGAATTGCCAGCAAATTGTGTCATTTAGACCAACTCAGTCTGAATATCACAACTAACGTGGACCGACTCAGAGCCACGGTTAGTCTTCAGGAGAACCAAGGTGCACAACTACTCCGGGAGATGGCTGACTTACGCAGTGAGCAGGGCAGGCAGAGGGATGAGATGAGAACCATACGCATAGAAATGCGAAACATTCAGGCGGAGCTACAGGAGATTAGAGATAAGGGTCGTTGAAAAAGGGAAGATTCTTTTACTTTTATTCTCAGCAAATAATTCCTTTGAACTAAACCTGAATAATTGACCCATATTTTTCTATTTTTCAAATTTTTTTAAAGGGTCCTTTATATTCAACAATTTTCTTCAGACATTTTATTTTTAAATTTCTATGAAAAACTAAAGTTTTGCAAATACAGTTTATTTTTCACTAATTAAATTGTACAAACTCAGTTTTTGTTTTTCTGAAATTCTTGCTGAATTTAAGCTGGAATAAAATTAGGGTAGTCATGATTTTCGAAAAAAAGACTGAGGAATTTTTGCATAGAGTTTTTAACAACTTCTGAATTTGATTGGATAAACATGAAGCCTTGTTAAAAATTATGATTATTTTTGGTATCTTGAGATTTTCAGGGAATTACGAAAAAAAAAAAGTTTTTTTTTCGGAATTGGCACGCGTCCCGAAGCAACCCAGGATGGGCGCCCCTATTCTGGATGGGCGTCAAGCGGGACGGGAGTCCTGCCTCCTGGACGGGCGTCCCGAAGGCCGCCCCTTCTATAAAAATTCATTTTTTTCTTTTTCTCTCAAATCTACAACCAAAAATTCATCTCTCTAAAAATATTTCTCTCTACCTTCTCTTTAAAAATTTTTGGCAAACTCTCCAAAGTTTAAAATTTCGAGTTTCCCTCCAAAATTTGAATTTTAAACTTCACCCAAAAATTTGATTTTCTCGCCAAAAATTCAAAATCTTTCCCTAACCTAATTTCATCCTTCTGAATTCAAATTCACCTCCAAAATTTGAGTTTAAAGATTCTTCCCCACCTAAACTCTCTCGTACGTTTTCAATGGCTCCCAAACGTGCTCGTACCACATCTACCATGACAGTTACCTCAGTGGCACATCCTTTTATGTTGTTTCCCTCCAGCACAGCATACCAAGAAAGATGCACTGGGTACATCGGGCGTACGATACTGACGGGCAGAACGTTGGATTGGGCAGCAGTACAGACGCTAGGAGTAGAGCCGGAAGTCAGACGCATACTCGACGTGCCACCTTACAGTCGAGTATTCATCGTCACAGAGCCTACATACCTGGAGCTGGTATGTGAGTTCTATGCATCTTTTACATGCCACCAGGAGCAGATCACATTCCGCTTGGGCGGAATAGATTGGTCGATGAGCATGGCCGAGTTCGGCGTCGCCCTAGGTATCTGGCAGAGAGATGAGCTGGATACACCCGCATACACCACATCGGTTCGAGACTTCACGACTGCAGACGTCTCCACTGCTTTCGCTCAGATCTGCATGACGGGTGTCCCATACCAGCATGGCTTTGCAAAAGCCACATGTATTTATCCTACTCTTCATTACCTGCACGCTATCATTGCACATACATTGTCAGGACGACAGACGGCTCCCGGAACTATCACCCAGATGGAGACATTCCTTCTGGCCAACATGCACATGGGATCTACGGTAGAGATGGCTAGACTCATCACGGTCGTCATGCGAGGATTCGCTACAGACACCCGGAAATAGTGTCTGGAGCTCGGACCATACATCACCAAACTAGCCAGCTACCTGGAGTTGGACATAGAGGGCACGGAGCTGACCCTGGTCACCGCGACAACCGTTCCTGCTGATCTTACTATTCTACGGAACATGGGAATGGTTGTCTGGGATGCGAATGGCCGCTACACCATCCACACGGATCAGCCAGGACAAGCATTGGCATCGGAAGCATTTCCAGTGCATATCCCTCCGTCCGAGACGTTCGTGCCACGTATTGCCTTCGAACGACACATGTCGCACGGATTGGGAGAACTATCAGCCCGATACAGTTGAGATATGGACAGGATTGACAGACGGCTGGCGATGATGGATGACTGGATAGCCATGAACACCAGCAGGATTGAGGAGATACATCAGCAGACTTCCCGAGTGGCGGAAAACTTCGAGTTTGACTTTATAGCAGAACTCGGTCCACTGGACGACGATCCGCCAGGTTCTTAGTCTCTCTCTCCTTCTTTCCTTTCTTTTCCTTTTGTTTTTCTTGTTCTATGTGTATAAACATGTCTGGGCTGTATGACGTATGAATCTATGTACAAAGTTGATTTATATGACATACAGAATTGTTTGCATTATGTTGTTTTTTTTATGTCTTTCTTAACCATAGTGTGGGTAAGAATCTTTTCTTTCTGTTTTATTTCTTGTTTTCAAATAAGTGTGGGGTATTTAGTTATGCATGAACACTGAGGACAGTGCAAAACTTAAGTGTGGGGTAGCAGTGCACGGTGCACTGTAGCAGTTTGCAAATTTTTTGCATGCTTTTGCTTGTTTTCCCCATATTTTCACACCCTTCCAAAATTTTTCAAAGTTTTTCCGTCTTTCAGACTTCTAAGTGCAGTATGCTTGGTTAAACAATTTCTTATATCTATGATATGTAGGTAGTATGTTATGGTTAGTAGGAGATAATTCATGACTACTGCTGAACTAATTGATTAGGAATAGGGAATTCCTGATAACTGAGCACAACTTTTTCTAGATTAGAGACCTCAGCCAATTGCCTGTTCGAGACTTAACTAGATAAAATTAGACCAGTTGTGGATATATTGGCAGTTAGAATGACTAGATGAGACTCTGAGCTAAAAGTGAAAAGAAACAAAAGAAAGTTAATCAAATAAGGGTAGTTTGCCAACTGCCTTCGCTACTCGAGCACCACTCCTTCGGGGAACTTAAAGCCTAATGCCCTAAGGTCGTGTAGATCTGGGAGTCATCGGAGTGGGACTCGCTACATGGGTAGTTGAAGTTGACGTGTTCTAAGCAGACTCAAAATACCCTGAATCTATAAAGAAAATAACTAAATGCTAAAACATTAAAAATTTGATCACCAAAGCTCAGAACTCAAAACGTTGTCTGTTGTTAATATGTCTAGCGATGGGTCGAAGTGTTATCTGGTAGTAGTTAAGACAAGAGTACATTGTGTTGACTATCTGGTCTAGACTAGTGCACACACTACACATCAGGAAGACCTTGTGACTAAGAAAAAAGTCCAACCTAGTTGTTGATTTGTTTTCTGCCTGATCATAACAAGCTACTAAAAACATCTGAGACCTTGTCATAGCAACCTAACCAGTTAGACCTGTGTTAAGACTTGTCTGAAGAATTTTTGGAATAAAAACATGACTAGGAATTTAAGTGACTGCACTACGGTTTAGAATCACTAACTTCAGGTAGACTTTGCTTGAGGACAAGCAAAAAGCTAAGTGTGGGGTTATATGATACGCGAAAATCGTATCACTTTTTTAGCATGTTTTTATTTATGATTTCGGGTGAAATTGAGGGTAAATTGATCTTAATTGTTTGTTATTTACTCAATTTCACAGGTTTTATGATTTTGGAAGTGTCAGGTGAAAAGTAGACGAAAGCAGCAAATTTTGGGGTAAAAACGCAATTTTTGGAAATGTTGACTTGGTCAAAGGGTCAGGACGGGCGTCCCGACCCAGTCAAAGCACCGGGATGGGCGTCCAGGACTCGGGACGGGCGTCCCGACCTGGTCAATAGATCAGGACGGGCGTCCCAATCTGGGACGGGCATCCCGAACCCCTAGAACCAGTCCCACATCGAATTTTTGATGAAAACTCACCCCGGGAAGCTGCTATAAATACCCCAGGCCTCCAGCAGTTGAAATCATTCCTCTCCACTCGATCTGAGTCATTTAGTGGTTTCCAGTGTACACTTCTCTAGTACACAACTCACTAAGAGACTCGGATCTCAGTTTCTTTCTTATTAGTGTTTTGTTTTAGTTTCTGAGAAATAGTCTCAGATCTTAGGCTTCTATAGATAGGTTCGTTTCTGGTATTCATAGAATACCCAAGATTTCGTTAGGAGATCCTAAGAGGGCTCTAGGCGTTCGAAGAGTCAGTCCACAGGGCTGGGCTTAAGCCGGGTTGTTAAGTAAAGCCTAGCTACTAGGCTGAGGAAGCGTCCTCCGAAGGTTCTGACGAGCAGATTCGGGTCAAGCAGTACGGCATATATAGTAGTACGCTCCAACGGCGTGACTACGTAAAGGGTGATTTCTTTATGGCATCAGTCCCCCTTGTCCCTCTCTTTATATGTTGTTACTGTGTTTGTCCAAATACTGATTTGAATACAAGATTATGATTACTATGAATATTTGTTATATTTGTTGAAGTTATTATGTTTTTCCGGAAATAGCCACCTGCTTAAATATCCATTATGTATGCATGTCTATTGCCATTCATTTAAACTGAAATTAAGGTTATAGACAATTCCTAACCACGGTCTATTCATAACCTGTTTAGTTTAACAGGCATCAATTAGTATTGGTGTCTGCCATACTAGATACAATAACCTGCAGAACACCCTGTTTGTTAGAGTAGTCTAGGTAGGCTGAGTAGAGCGTTATGCCGGTGGTTATGGGCTAGCGGCATGATTCCCGAAGTGACATAGGGCTTTCATAGCTGTCTTTAGTAGTAGCCGTGAGTAGGGCCGTTTACCTTGGCGATGGGGCGGTAGCATAGAGACTCAGATGTGGTTCACCTTTAGACACATAACATAGTTGCAATCCAGGCTAAGATATATCTAAAACACTCGAATATAGGTCAATCAACATATAGGAAAAATATAACATAGAATCAGGACACATCTATAAAACACTTCTAGGATTAATTAGACTTAAACCTAGTGGAGAACGAATCACCATCTCATCAAAGTTATTGATGAAGATTGCATATCTGGATTATAAGATAAGAGTTAGGAATAAAGGCTAGTTACTACTAAGTCGTTACCACTTCCCTGGGAGTACGATAATTATGTAATAAAATGGTAGATACTTTCCAACAGACTAGCTACACGATAGGTACTCTGCCTTAGGTTCTGGCTGATTAAGTGACACCATAGAGACTAAATGTGACAATTAGTCAATCACAATCCTTAATTACTCCTAATCAACATAGGGTAAAATAACACCTATTTAGCACATCAACCGGAATCCCATCAGGGGGGCCGACGCAGTGCGTGACCCCCAGGCAGCCGTGCCCTCGGCCTAATGGCTTCGGGCGCAACTTACGTTCAAAGACTCCATGGTTCACGAGATTCTGCAATTCACACCAACTATCGCAGTTTTCTACGTTCTTCATCGATGCAAGAGCCTAGATATCCGTTGCCGAGATTCGTATAATGTTTTTTTATCGTTCGGAGACCCCTTTAGTCCTCGCGGCGAGGACACCGCGGGAAGGGTCTTCCCCTCTCTGTTTCGCTGTGGTCCTTGGCGCTTCCGGTGCCTGATTTTGTTTTCGCCGCTCGGCGGGTCCGGCAGTAAGTAATTATGTCACCGGCCGACCGAGCGAGGGCGCAACATCGCTTCTTTATTTTCGGAACACTTTCGCAGGTCATTCGGTACGAGGATTTGACAATGATCCTTCCGCAGGTTCACCTACGGAAACCTTGTTACGACTTCTCCTTCCTCTAAATGATAAGGTTCAGTGGACTTCTCGCCACGTCGCGGGCAGCGGACCGCTCACGTCGCCGCCATCTGAACACTTCACCGGACTAATCAATCGGTAGGAGCGACGGGCGGTGTGTACAAAGGGCTGGGACGTTGTCAACGCGAGCTAATGACTCGCGCTTACTAGGAATTCCTCGTTGAAGACCAAGAATTGCAATGATCTATCCCCATCACGATGAAATTTCAAAGATTACCCGTGCTTGTCGGCCAAGGATAAAGACTCATTGAATACATCAGTGTAGCGTGCATGCGGCCCAGAACATCTAAGGGCATCACAGACCTGTTATTGCCTCAAACTTCTGCGGCCTAAAAGGCCGTAGTCCCTCTAAGAAGCTAGCCGCGGAGGGATCCTCCGCATAGCTAGTTAGCAGGCTGAGGTCTCGTTCGTTAATGGAATTAACCAGACAAATCGCTCCACCAACTAAGAACGGCCATACACCACCACCCATAGAATCAAGAAAGAGCTCTCAGTCTGTCAATCCTTACTATGTCTGGACCTGGTAAGTTTCCCCATGTTGAGTCAAATTAAGCCGCAAGCTCCATACCTGGTGGTGCCCTTCCGTTAATTCCTTTAAGTTTCAGCCTTGCGACAATACTCCCCCCGTAACCCAAAAACATTGATTTCTCATAAGGTGCCGGTGGAGTCCTTAAAGGAACATCCGCCGATCCCTGGTCGGCATCGTTTATGGTTGAGACTAGGACGGTATCTGATCGTCTTCGAGCCCCCAACTTTCGTTCTTGATTAATGAAAACATCCATGGAAAATGCTTTCGCAGTTGTTCGTCTTTCATAAATCCAAGAATTTCACCTCTGACTATGAAATACGAATGCCCCCGACTGTCCCTGTTAATCATTACTCTGATCCCGAAGACCAACAGAATAGGACCGAAATCATATGTTGTTATCCCATGCTAATGTATCCAGAGCGTAGGCTTGCTTTGAACACTCTAATTTCTTCAAAGTAACAGCGCCGGAGGCACGACCCGGCCAATTAAGGCCAGGAGCGTATCGCCGAGAGAAGGGACGAGACGACCGGTGCACACCTGAAGGCGGACCGGCCGACCAATCCCAAAGTCCAACTATGAGCTTTTTAACTGCAACAACTTAAATATACGCTATTAGAGCTGGAATTACCGCGGCTGCTGGCACCAGACTTCTCCTCCAATGGATCCTCGTTAAGGGATTTAGATTGTACTCATTCCAATTACCAGACTCTGTGAGCCCAGTATTGTTATTTATTGTCACTACCTCAACATGTCAGGATTGGGTAATTTGCGCGCCTGCTGCCTTCCTTGGATGTGGTAGCCGTTTCTCAGGCTCCCTTTCCTGAATCGAACCCTAATTCTCCGTCACCCGTCACCACCATGGTAGGCCCCTATCCTACCATCGAAAGTTGATAGGGCAGAAATTTGAATGATGCGTCGCCGGCACGAGGGCCGTGCGATCCGTCGAGTTATCATGAATCATCAAAACAACAAGCAGAGCTTGCGTCGACCTTTTATCTAATAAATGCATCCCTTCTAGAAGTCGGGGCTTGTTGCACGTATTATCTCTAGAATTACTACGGTTATCCGAGTAGTAGATACCATCAAACAAACTATAACTGATTTAATGAGCCATTCGCAGTTTCACCGTCTGAATTAGTTCATACTTACACATGCATGGCTTAATCTTTGAGACAAGCATATGACTACTGGCAGGATCAACCAGGTAGCATTCCTCGATGACGTCCTGCCCGCACGGCCGAACCGAGGCAGGAGCGACTGTCGTGCACCGTGCAAAGCCACTACTCATGCGCCGTAACGTATGGCACATGCCGGGCAGTCAAGCCGCACCACAAGAGCAGCTGTCCGCGCGGGAACGACAACCCAACCGGGGAAACTTTATAGCCCAACTTGTGCGCCGAACGAATGCGTGACGAACCAGGGACCGGTGCCGAGTGTGCCTGCCGCCGGGCACGCATGCGCCTAAGCACAAGACGCCCCCGCCGGGGGCACGGAATAAAACAAACGGAAGCGAGGGGACCAATTTATTAGGGAGGATTCGGGGGATGATCCAAATCCTATATGACGGTGAACGAAGAGCGCGGTGGCCAGCAAAGAAAATGATGAGGCGCAACCCGTACCGGAAGCATGCCAGCTGGTGCAACGCTGCGCGGCGCGGCACGCTAAGCACCACCCCGCTACGCCACCAGGCACGCTCGTGGCACAGGACGCCCTCGGCGGGAATCTACGAATAGGGTACGGGGCAATCGAAAAAAGGAAAGAAAGGGGACCGTTTATTAGGGCAGGGGATTCAGGGGACGATCCAAATCCCATATGACGGCGAACGAAGAGCGCCGCGGCCAGCAAAGAAAATAACGAGGCGCATCCCGTGCCGGAAGCATGCCAGCCGGTGCAACGCTGCGCGGCGCGGAGCGCTAGGCACCGCCCCGCTACGCCACCAGGCACGCTCCTGGCTCAGGACGCCCTCGGCGGGAATCAACGATTGGGGTGCGGGGCAATCAAAGAAAGGAAAGAAAGGGGACCGTGTATTAGGGGAGGGGATTCGGGGGACGATCCAAATCCCATATGATGGCGAACGAAGAGCACCGCGGCCAGCAAAGAAAATGACGAGGCGCATCCCGTGCTGGAAGCATGCCAGCCGGTGCAACGCGTCGCGTCGCGGCGCGCTAGGAACCGCCCGCTACGCCACCAGGCACGCTCGTGGCACAGGATACCCTCAGCGGAAATCAACGATTGGGATGCGGGCCAATCGAAAGAAGGAAAGAAAGGGGACTGTTTATTAGGGGAGGATTCGGGGGACGATCCAAATCCTATATGACGGCGAACGAAGAGTACCACGGCCAGCAAAGAAAATGATGAGGCGCATCCCGTGCCGGAAGCATGCCAGCCGGTGCAACGCTGCGCAGCGCGCACGCTCGTGGCACAGGACGCCCTCAGCGGGAATCAATGATTGAGGTGCGAGGCAATCGAAAAAAGGAAAGAAATGGGACCGTTTATTAGGGGAGGATTCGGGGGACGATCCAAATCCTATATGACGGCGAACGAAGAGCGCCACGGCCAGCAAAGAAAATGACGAGGCGCATCCCGTGCCGGAAGCATGCCAGTCGGTGCAACGCTGCGCGGCGCGGCGCGCTAGGCACTGCCCCGCTACGCCACCAGGCACGCTCGTGGCACAGTACGCCCTCGGGGGGAATCAATGAATGGGGTGCGGGGGGCCGGGGAGTGGCGCGGGACCGTGCCCGGGTGTGCAGCGACCAATTGGGGCATTCATTCATAGGGTCATCGGACGGCCGCTGTGCGCACTCGGGACGGAGGGAGGGGTCACCTCGGACTGCACCCGAGCAGGTGGGAAAATATTGTGGATTTTTTATCTCACTACCCAGAATTCATCCAGGGCTGAAAATTTACACGATTAATGCCCGCGATGCATTGAACGTGAAGAATTTTTTGTTTGAATTTTTCGGGGTTGGAATTTTAATTATTTACTTTTTTCCCCCCGAGACAGTCTGACGGCAAAGCGGGGCATCCCGATGATGTTTTTGGGTTCAAGAATTCGAACAAAAGAACGGGGGGAGTCAAAGAGGAGCGGAAGGACGTCCGACGGCAGAGCCGGACATCCGGACATCCAGAAGTAATTTCATTTTCAAAAGAGCTAAGTTCAGGCTCCTCTAATTCTAGGGAGTCCTCACTTAGATCTTGATAGCTTGAGCATAGGTTGGTCACATTAATTGTAATCAAGTGTTCCATGGTATCCACACAAAAACAAGTGTCATCTAAATGCATGGGATACCTAAGGGTTTCATTTAGATCAAAAGTGATGTCGTCATTTCCTACCCTTAACTTGATTTGACCATTACTGACGTCTATTAATGCTTTTGAGGTAGCTAGAAATGGTCGACCTAGGATCAGGGGCACTCCTCCTTCCCCATTCATATCCATGACAACAAAATCCACAGGAAATACAAATTTTCCGACCTTTATGATACGCGAAAATCCTATCACCTTTTTAGCATGTTTTTTTGTATGAATTTGGGTGAAATTGAAGGTAATTTGATCTTGATTGTTCATTATTAGCTTAATTTCACAGTTTTTATGATTTTGGAAGTGTCAGGTGAAAAGTAGACGAAAACAGCAAATTTTGGGGCAAAAACGCAATTTTTGGAAATATTGACTTAGTCAACGGGTCAGGACGGGCGTCCCGACCCAGTCAACCCGCCGGGACGGGCGTCCCGACCTGGTCAACAGATCAGGACGGGCGTCCCGAACCCCCAGATCCAGTCCCACATCAAAGTTTTGCTGAAAAATCACCCCGGGAAGCTGCTATAAATACCCCAGGCCTCCAGCAGTTGAAATCATTCCTCTCCACTCGATCTGAGTCATTTAGTGGTTTCCAGTGTACACTTCTCTAGTACACTACTCACTCAGAGACTCGGATCTCAGTTTTCTTTCTTATTAGTGTTTTGTTTTAGTTTCTAAGAAATAGTCTCAGATCTTAGGCTTCTATAGATAGGTTCGTTTCGGGTATTCATAGAATACTCGGGATTTCGTTAGGAGATCCTAAGAGGGCTCTAGGCGTTCGAAGAGTCAGTCCACAGGGCTGGGCTTAAGCTGGGTATTAAGGTAAAGCCCAGTTACTAGGCTGAGGAGGCGTCCTCCGAAGGTTCTGGTGAGCAGAGTCAGGGCCAGCAATACGACATATACAGGAGTACGCTCCGTCGGCGAGACTACGTAAAGGGTGATTTCTTTATGGCATCAGTCCCCATGTCCCTCTCTTATATGTTGTTATTGTTTTGTTCTAAATACATATTATGAATACGAGATTACGATGTTTATGAATAGTTGTTTTATATGTTGACGTTATTATATTTTTCCGGAAATAGCCACCTGCTAAATATTCACTATGTCTGCATGTTTAATGTGCTCTTTTAAACTAACGTTAGGGTTATAGACAATTCCTAACCACGGTCTAATCATAACCTGTTTAGTTTAACAGGCATCAATTAGTATTGGTGTCTGCCATGCTAGATAAAATAACATGTTGAACACCCTGCCTGTTAAAGTAGTCTAGGTAGGGGCCGAGCTGAGTCCGATTATGCCGGCGGCTAGGGCAAGCGGTATGATCCCCGAAGTGACATAGGGCTTTCATGGATGCCTTCGTCCTGAACCGTGAGTAGGGCCGTCATTAAGGTAGGGCGGTTTATTAGAGACCTCGGATGTGGTACGCCTTTAGACACAGAACATAGTTGCAATCCAGGCTAAAATGCATCTAAAATACTCGAAGATTGGTCAATCAACATATAGGAACGGTATAACATAGAATCAGAACTCATCTATAAAACACTTCTAGGATTAATTAGACTTAAACCTAGTGGAGAATGAATCACCCTCTCATCAAAGTACTTGATGAAGATTGCATAACTGGATCATAAGATAGAAGTTAGGATAAAAGGCTAGTTACTACTAAGCCGTTGCCACTTCCCTGGGAGTACGATATTTAACTTAATAAAATCGTAGATACTTTCCAACAGACTAGCTACACGATAGGTACTCTGCCTTAGGTTCTGGCTGATTAAGTGACACCATAGAGACTAAATGTGACAATTAGTCAATCACATTCCTTAATTATTCATAATCAACATAGGGTAAAATAACACCTATTTAGCACGTCAACCGGAAACCCATCACTTTACTAAGAGATCTTCAATTATTCCCTTGGGGATTTTGACTGTCCTATCTGCAAGTTGTATGCACATCCTAGTCGTTTTCAAATCATGCAATCCTAATTTATCAAATAAACTAGATGGCATAAGATTGATACTAGCTCCTAAGTCTGCTAATGCATGCATGTTAGTAATATTTCCAATTGTACATGGCAAGGTAAAACAACCAAGATCTTTCTGTTTAGACGGTAGTTTATTCAACAGGACCGCCGAACATTCTTCATTAAGAACCACCTTGTCCATGTCAAATTTTCTTTTATTACTAACAACTTCTTTTAAAAACTTAGCATACTTTGGCATTTCAGAAATAACATCAAGTAAAGGTAAATTAACATGAATCTGACTAAAATTCTTAAGAAACTTTTCAAATTGCTCCTTATCTTTATTGTGTATAAGTCTGGCAGGGTAAGGTACTTTTGGCCGGTACTCAGGAATAAACTTCGTCTTCCCTTTCCTTGCTACTTCGATTTCGACATCCGTCGGCGTTGGGTCCTTGGAGCCTTCTTCTGGTTCCTGCACAAGAATAGGAGGGTCCGATGATTTGGGTGGAGATGGAGATAGAATTTTACCAGATCTTAGAGTGATAGTCTTGCATTCAGTTTGAGGGTTGGTCTCAGTGTTGCTTGGTAGCGTTCCCTGGGACCTGTGAGAGAAATGGGTGGATAGCTGACCCATTTGTCTCTCTAAAGTTTGTATAGCAGCTTGTGTGTTTCTGATTGTTTGCTCGGTCTGCTTCTGTCTATTCTTGTTCTGCTGGATTCTTTCCGCGTGAGCTTCTTGGATCTTCCTGTTAGATTCTATCATTTCCTTGTTAGAGTCGGAAATGCTCTTCAGCATGTCTTTGAATTCTTGCATGGGGTCAGCTGGAACGATGTAGTTCCTTGGTGCAGGCAGAGCGACTTGCTAGTTTTGCGGATATGGCAGTTGCTGAGGTACTCTTTTCTGGAAGTTAGTAGTCCCGGAATTGTTTCTCCAGCCAAATCCCGGATGGTTCTTCCAAGTGGGATTGTAGGTATTTCCTATAGGAGCAGAATTCACTGCGTCCACTTGTTCCATATCCTCTAGAATAGTTAATATCCCATTACCATAACAATCTCCACTGAAATGTGGTCCTTGGCAAAATTCGCAGACTTGGTATACTGACTGAATGCTTTTCCCCTGTTGGAAGGCATTCAGCTGATTAGTAATGCTGGTCTTCAGTGCCTCAAATTGATCATGAGTGGAGGCAACGACCGCATTACTGGTTGCTTCTTAGCTCGGCCACTTGTGCGTCAATTCTTGCTATTCCTGTAGAGTTTCTCCAGAGCGTTTCTAGCATCTACATCACTCATTCCATTGAAACCGCTCTGGGGATTAAGTCCATCAAGAATTTGCTTACCCATGTCTGACATACCCCCGTAAAATTGCTGAATCAGTAATGCCTCGGTAAGTCCATGTTGGGGGCAAAGCTTGAGTAGCTCCTTGAATCTGTCCCAAGCTTCGATCACTGTCTCATCAGCAGCTTGAGTGAAACTAGACAGAGCCCTTCGATATTCTAGGACTCTTGCTGCAGAGTAGTACTCTTCTAGGAAGGCTTTGCTTAACTTGTCCCAAGAGGTGATGGAGTTAGTAGGTAGCTGGGCCAACCATCTCTTAGCTCTGTCCCTCAGTGAGTAGGGAAAAAGGTTGAATTTAGTTACTTCTGCAGTATGATCTCCCTTGAGGCCTTTGCAGAGAGAAGAGAAATCAGATAGGTGTTCCAGCGGATTCTCGGCTATAGTTCTTCCAAACTGAACCCGATTTATAATCAGCTGGATCACATTCGGTTTAAGATCATAGGGAGGGTTCCTAGGGATTCGGATGGCAGATGAGACTGGGATAGTCTGTGGCTGGATGTAGGATTCAAGGGTAGGTCTTTCAACAGCCATTTCTGTTCTTCGCCTATTAGTTGTACGAATGAGACGTTCAGGATTCTCAACTGGTGTTTCAAGGTTAGCTTATGAAGTTCGAGTCATGCAACTACAGAGAAGAATACGTTTTAGCCTGAGCAAACTGGTTAGTGGGGTTACATGGAAAGTGAAAAATTAAATATTCGAAAAAAAAAGAACAAAACAAAATAACTATTCAATTATGAAAAGGAGATAACACAAAAGATAGGGAAAAGAGAACAACTTACCATTAAACAAGAAAAAGTACAATTTTTTTTTTCGAATTTTTAAATTTTAACAAATTTTTTTCTTTTAATATTTCGAAAGCAAATAAATTCCCTCAATATGGTTCTAGAATAATTTTCTAAAATTTGATTATCCTAAATGTCTTAATTCCAGATAACATCTAAAATTAATTAGTTATGATAACCATATATTTAGGAAAGTGATTGTCTAACTAGTGTAAGATAAGTGTAAGTCTAAGGTCTAGGTTACTACCGTTACCTATCATAAGCCTCTAGAATTTTGATCAGGAATCCTAAATTCATTATGATATTTCCCCGGCAACGGTGATGCGTTTCCGACCGATGTGCTAAATAGGTGTTATTTTACCCTATGTTGATTATGAATAATTAAGGACTGTGATTGACTAATTGTCACATTTAGTCTCTATGGTGTCACTTAATCAGCCAGAACCTAAGGCAGAGTACCTATCGTGTAGCTAGTCTGTTGGAAAGTATCTACGATTTTATTAAATAAATATCGTACTCCCAGGGAAGTGGCAACGACTTAGTAGTAACTAGCCTTTTATCCTAACTCCTATCTTATGATCCAGTTATGCAATCTTCATCAAATACTTTGATGAGAGGGTGATTCATTCTCCACTAGGTTTCAGTCTAATTAATCCTAGAAGTGTTTTATAAATGAGTCCTGATTCTATGTTATACTGTTCCTATATGTTGTTTGACCTATATTCGAGTATTTTAGATATATCTTAGCCTGGATTGCAACTATGTTCTGTGTCTAAAGGCGTACCACATTCGAGGTCTCTAATAAACTGCCCTACCTTAATGACGACCCTACTCATGGTTCGGGACGAAGGCATCCATGAAAGCCCTATGTCACTTCGGGGATCATACCGCTTGCCCTAGCCGCCGGCATAATCGGACTCAGCTCGGCCCCTACCTAGACTACTTTAACAGGCAGGGTGTTCAACATGTTATTTTATCTAGCATGGCAGACACCAATACTAATTGATGCCAGTTAAACTAAACAGGTTATGATTAGACCGTGGTTAGGAATTGTCTATAACCCTAACTTTAGTTTAAAAGAGCACATTAAACATGCAGACATAGTGAATATTTAGCAGGTGGCTATTTCCGGAAAAACATAATAACGTCAATATATAAAACAACTATTCATAAACATCGTAATCTCGTATTCATAATATGTATTTAGAACAAAACCATAACAACATATAAGAGAGGGACATGGGGACTGATGCCATAAAGAAATCACCCTTTACGTAGTCTCGCCGACGGAGCGTACTGCTGTATATGTCGTATTGCTCGCCCTGACTCTGCTCGCTAGAACCTTCGGAGGACGCTTCCTCAGCCTAGTAACTGGGCTTTACCTTAATACCCAGCTTAAGCCCAACCCTGTGGACTGACTCTTCGAACACCTAGAGCCCTCTTAGGATCTCCTAACGAAATCCCGGGTATTCTATGAATACCAGAAACGAACCTATCTATAGAAACCTAAGATCTGAGACTATTTCTCAGAAACTAAAACAACACACTAATAAGAAGGAAAACTGAGATCAGAGTCTCTGAGTGAGTTGTGTACTAGAGAATTGTACACTGGACACCACTAAATGACTCAGATCAAGTGGAGAGGAATGAATTCAACTGCTGGAGGCCTGGGGTATTTATAGCAGCTTCCTGGAGTGAAAATTTCTGAAAAATTCGATGTGGGACAGCTTCTGATGGCTCGGGACGCCCGTCCTGATCAGTTGACCAGGTCGGGACACCCGTCCCGGGTCCTGGACGCCCGTCCCCTTGCCTTGACTTGGTCGGGACGCCCGTCCTGAACCTTTGACCGAGTCAACATTTCCAAAAATTGTGTTTTTGCCCCAAAATTTGCTGTTTTCGTTTACTTTTCACCTGACACTTCCAAAATCATAAAAACTGTGAAATTAAGTGAATAATGAACAATCAAGATCAAATTACCCTCGATTTCACCCAAATTCATACATAAAAACATGCTAAAAAGGTGATACGATTTTCGCGTATCAGATAACCCCATACTTAGCTTTTTGCTTGTCCTCAAGCAAAGTCTACCTGAAGTTACTTAAATTCCTAGTCATGTTTTTATTCCAACAATTCTTCAGACAAGTCTTAACACTAGTCTGACTGGTTAGGTTGCTATGACAAGATCTCAGATGTTTTTAGTAGCTTGTTATGATCAGGCAGAAAACAAATCAACAACTAGTTTGGACCTTTTTCTTAGTCACAGGGTCTTCCTGATGTGTAGTGTGTGTACTAGTCCAGACCAGATAGTCAACACAATGTACTCTTGTCTTAACTACTACCAGATAACACTTCGACCTATCGCTAGACATATTAGCAACAGATAACTTTTTGAGTTCTGAGCTTTGGTGATCAGATTTTTAATGTTTTAGCAATTAGTTATTTCCTTTATAGATTCAGGGTATTTTGAGTCTGCTTAGAACACGTCAACTTCAACTACCCATGTAGCGAGTCCCACTCCGATGACTCCCAGATCTACACGACCTTAGGGCATCAGGCTTTAAGTTGCCCGAAGGAGTGGTGCTCGAGTAGCGAAGGCCGCTGGCAAACTACCCCCATTTGATAGAGTAGTCTAGGTTCGGGACGAAGGCATCCATGAAAGCCCTATGTCACTTCGGGGATCATACCGCTTGCCCTAGCCGCTGGCATAATCGGACTCGGCCCGACTTACCCTAGACTACTCTATCAAACAGGGTGTTCAGCAGGTTATTTTATCTAGCATGGCAGACACCAATACTAATTGATGCCTGTTAAACTAAACAGGTTATGATTAGACCGTGGTTAGGAATTATCTATAACTTTAACTTTAGTTTAAAAGAGCACATTAGACATGCAGACATAGTGAATGTTAAGCAGGTGGCTATTTTTGGAAAAACATAACAACGTCAACATATAAAACAACTATTCATAAAAATCGTAATCTCGTATTCATAATAAATCTTTAGAACAAACACAATAACAACATATAAGAGAGGGACATGGGGACTGATGCCATAAAGAAATCACCCTTTACGTAGTCTCGCCGACGGAGAGTACTACTGTATATGTCGTACTCTCTCAGAAACTAAAACAACACACTAATAAGAAAGAAAACTAAGATCCGAGTCTCTGAGTGAGTTGTGTACTGGAGAAGTGTACACTGGAAACCACTAAATGACTCAGATCGAGTGGAGAGGAATGATTTCAACTACTGGAGGCCTGGGGTATTTATAGCAGCTTCCCGGGGTGATTTTTCATCAAAACTTCAATGTGGGACTGGATCTGGGGGTTCGGGACGCCCGTCCTGATCTGTTGACCAGGTCAGGACACCCGTCCCGAGTCCTGGACGCCCGTCCCGGTGCTTTGACTAGGTCGGGACGCCCGTCCCGGGTTCGGGACGCCCGTCCTGACCCTTTGACCAAGTCAACATTTCCAAAAATTGCGTTTTTGCCCCAAAATTTGCTGTTTTCGTCTACTCTTCACCTGACACTTCCAAAATCATAAACACTGTGAAATTAAGTAAATAATAAACATTTAAGATCAATTTACTCTCAATTTCACCCTAAATCATATATAAAACATGCAAAAAAGGTGATACGATTTTCACGTATCAGATAACCCCACACTTAGCTTTTTGCTTGTCCTCAAGCAAAGTCTACCTGAAGTTAGTGATTCTAAACCGTACTGTAGTCACTTAAATTCCTAGTCATGTTTTTATTCCAAAAATTCTTCAGACAAGTCTTAACACAAGTCTGACTGGTTAGGTTGCTATGACAAGGTCTCAGATGTTTTTAGTAGCTTGTTATGGTTGAGCAGAAAGTAACTTAACAACTAGGTTGAACTTTTCTCTTAGTCATAAAGTCTTCCTGATGTGTAGTGTGTGTACTAGCCAAGACCAGATAGTCAACACAACAAACTCTTGTCTTAACTGTTACCAGATAACACTTCGACCTATTGCTAGACACACTGACAACAAATAACTTTCTGAGTTCTGAGCTTTGGTGATCAGATTCTATTTAGCATTTATTGATTTCTTTCGTTTATAGATTTTCTAGGGTATTTTGAGTCTGCTTAGAACACGTCAACTTCAACTACCCATGTAGCGAGTCCCACTCTGATGACTCCCAGATCTATACGACCTTAGGGCATCAGGCTTTAAGTTCCCCGAAGGTGTGGTGCTCGAGTAGCGAAGGCCGCTGGCAAACTACCCTTATTTGATTAACTTCCTTTTGTTTCTTTTCACTTTTAGCTCAGAGTCTCATCTAGTCATTCTAACTGCCAATATATCCACATCTGGTCTAATTTTATCTAGTTAAGTCTCGAACAGGCAAGTGGCTGAGGTCTCTAATCCAGACAAAGTTGTGCTCCGTTATCAGGAATTCCCTATTCCCGATTCCGGTTGACGTGCTAAATAGGTGTTATTTTACCCTATGTTGATTATGAATAATTAAGGACTGTGATTGACTAATTGTCACATTTAGTCTCTATGGTGTCACTTAATCAGCCAGAACCTAAGGCAGAGTACCTATCGTGTAGCTAGTCTGTTGGAAAGTATCTACGATTTTATTAAATAAATATCGTACTCCTAGGGAAGTGGCAACGGCTTAGTAGTAACTAGCCTTTTATCCTAACTCCTATCTTTTAATCCAGTTATGCAATCTTCATCAAATACTTTGATGAGAGGGTGATTCATTCTCCACTAGGTTTCAGTCTAATTAAACCTAGAAGTGTTTTATAGATGAGTCCTGATTCTATGTTATACTGTTCCTATATGTTGTTTGACATATATTCGAGTATTTTAGATATATCATAGCCTGGATTGCAACTATGTTCTGTGTCTAAAGGCGTACCTGATACGCTAAAATCGTATCACATTTTTAGCATGTTTTTATGTATGTTTTAATGTGAAATCGAGAGTAAATTGACATTAATCGTTTACTATTTACTTGATTTCACAGTTTTTATGATTTTGGAAGTGTCAGGTGAAAAGTAGACGAAAACAGCAAATTCTAGGGCAAAAACGCAATTTTTGGAAATATTGACCCGGTCAAAGGTCCGGGACGGGCGTCCCGACCCGGTCAAACCACCAGGACGGGCGTCCTGAACCGGGACGGGCGTCCCGAACCTGGTCAACGAATCAGGACGGGCGTCCCGAGCCGCCAGAAGCTGTCCCACATCGAATTTTTCAGAATTTTTCACTCCGGGAAGCTGCTATAAATACCCCAGGCCTCCAGCAGTTGAATTCATCCCTCTCCACTCGATCTGAGTCATTAAGTGGTTTCCAGTGTACAGTTTTCCAGTACACAACTCACTCAGAGACTCGGATCTCAGTTTTCTTTCTTATTAGTGTTTTGTTTTAGTTTCTGAGAAATAGTCTCAGATCTTAGGTTTCTATAGATAGGTTCGTTTCCGGTATTCATAGAATACCCGGGGTTTCGTTAGGAGACCCTAAGAGAGCTCTAGGCATTCGAAGAGTCAGTCCACAGGGCTAGGCTTAAGCCCAGGGACGTAAGGTAAAGTCTAGCTACTAGGCTGAGGAAGCGTCCTCCGAAGGTTCTGGCGAGCAGAGTCAAGGCGGGCAATACGACGATACAGCAGTACGCTCTGTAGGCGAGACTAAGTAAAGGGTGATTTCTTTATGGCATCAGTCCCCATACCCCTCTCTTATATGTTTTATTGCTTTGTCCTAAACATCAATTATGAATATCAGATTATGATTTTTTTTGAATAGTTGTTTTGTATGTTGAAGTTATTATATTTTTCCGGAAATAGCCACCTGCTAAATAATCATTATGTCTGCATGTCTAATGTAGTTTCTTTTAAACTAAAATAGGGTTATAGACAATTCCTAACCACGGTCTATTCATAACCTGTTTAGTTTAGCAGGCATCAATTAGTATTGGTGTCTGCCATTCTAGATAAAATAACATGCTGAACACCTGGCTTGTTAGAGTAGTCTAGGTAGGCTGAGTAGAGCGTTATGCCAGCAATTACGAGCCTTCAGAGTGATCCCCGAAAGTGACATAGGGCTTTCATAACTGTCTTTGTTCGTACCGAGAGTAGAGCCGTTTACCTTAATGATAGGGGACGGTAGCATAGAGACTCAGATGTGGTACACCTTTAGACACAGAACATAGTTGCATTCCAGGCTAAGATATATCTAAAACACTCGAATATAGGTCAATCAACATATAGGAACAGTATAACATAGAATCAGAACTTATCTTTAAAACACTTCTAGGGTTAATTAGACTTGAACCTAGTGGAGAATGGATCACCCTCTCATCAAAGTATTTGATGAAGATTGCATAACTGGATCATAAGATAAGAGTTAGGATAAGAGGCTAGTTACTACTAAGCCGTTGCCACTTCCCTGGGAGTACGATAATTAACTTAGTAAAATCGTAGATACTTTCCAATAGACTAGCTACACGATAGGTACTCTGCCTTAGATTCTGGCTGATTAAGTGACACCATAAGACTAAACGTGACAATTAGTCAATCACAGTCCTTAATTAATCATAATCGACATAGGGTAAAAGAACACCTATTTAGTACGTCAACCGGAATCGCATCAGTACCACATCCGAGGTCTCTAATAAACCACCCTACCTTAATGACGGCCCTACTCACGGTTCGGGATGAAGGCATCCATGAAAGCCCTATGTCACTTCGGGGATCATACCGCTTGCCCTAGCCGCCGACATAATCGGACTCAGCTCGGCCCCTACCTAGACTACTTTAACAGGCAGGGTGTTCAACATGTTATTTTATCTAGCATGGCAGACACCAATACTAATTGATGCCAGTTAAACTAAACATGTTATGATTAGACCGTGGTTAGGAATTGTCTATAACCCTAACTTTAGTTTAAAAGAGCACATTAAACATGCAGACATAGTGAATATTTAGCAGGTGGCTATTTCCGGAAAAACATAATAACGTCAACATATGAAACAACTATTCATAAAAATCGTAATCTGATATTCATAATAAGTATTTAGGACAAAACAATAACAACATATAAGAGAGGGGTATGGGGACTGATGCCATAAAGAAATCACCCTTTACTTAGTCTCGCCGACAGAGCGTACTGCTGTATATGTTGTATTGCTCGCCCTGACTCTGCTCACCAGAACCTTCGGAGGATGCTTCCTCAGCCTAGTAACTGGGCTTTACCTTAATACCCAGCTTAAGCCCAGCCCTGTGGACTGACTCTTCGAACGCCTAGAGCCCTCTTAGGATCTCCTAACGAAATCCTGGGTATTCTATGAATACCAGAAACGAACCTATCTATAGAAACCTAAGATCTGAGACTATGTCTCAGAAACTAAAACAAAACACTAATAAGAAAGAAAACTGAGATCCGAGTCTCTGAGTGAGTTGTGTAATAGAGAATTGTACACTGGACACCAGTAAATGACTCAGATCGAGTGGAGAGGAATGAATTCAACTGCTGGAGGCCTGGGGTATTTGTAGCAGCTTCCCGGAGTGAAAATCTCTGAAAAATTCGATGTGGGACAGCTTCTGGCGGCTCGGGACGCCCATCCCGGATTGGGACGCCCGTCCTGGTCAGTTGACCAGGTCGGGACGCCCGTCCAGGTGCCTTGACTTGGTCGGGACGCCCGTCCTGAACCTTTGACCGAGTCAACATTTCCAAAAATTGCGTTTTTGCCCCAAAATTTGCTGTTTTCATCTACTTTTCACCTGACACTTCCAAAATCATAAAAACTGTGAAATTAAGTGAATAACGAACAATCAAGATCAAATTACCCTCGATTTCACCCAAATTCATACATAAAAACATGCTAAAAAAGTGATACGATTTTCGCGTATCAGATAACCCCACACTTAACTTTTTGCTTGTCCTCAAGCAAAGTCTACCTGAAGTTACTTAAATTCCTAGTCATGTTTTTATTCCAAAAATTCTTCAGACAAGTCTTAATACAGGCCTGTCTGGTTAGGTTGCTATGACAAGGTCTCAAATGTCTCTAGTAGCTTGTTATGATCTGGCAGAAAACAAATCAACAACTAGTTTGGACCTTTTTCTTAGTCACAGGGTCTTCCTGATGTGTAGTGTGTGTACTAGTCCAGACCAGATAGTCAACACAATGTACTCTTGTCTTAACTACTACCAGATAACACTTCGACCTATCGCTAGACATATTAACAACAGACAACTTTTTGAGTTCTGAGCTTTGGTGATCAGATTTTTAATGTTTTAGCATTTAGTTATTTTCTTTATAGATTCAGGGTATTTTAAGTCTGCTTAGAACATGATGGGTTTCCGACCGATGTGCTAAATAGGTGTTATTTACCCTATGTTGATTATGAATAATTAAGGACTGTGATTGACTAATTGTCACATTTAGTCTCTATGGTGTCACTTAATCAGCCAGAACCTAAGGCAGAGTACCTATCATGTAGCTAGTCTGTTGGAAAGTATCTACGATTTTATTAAATAAATATCGTACTCCCAGGGAAGTGGCAACGGCTTAGTAGTAACTAGCCTTTTATCCTAACTCCTATCTTATAATCCAGTTATGCAATCTTCATCAAATACTTTGATGAGAGGGTGATTCATTCTCCACTAGGTTTCAGTCTAATTAAACCTAGAAGTGTTTTATAGATGAGTCCTGATTCTATGTTCTACTGTTCCTATATGTTGTTTGACCTATATTCGAGTATTTTAGATATATCATAGTCTGGATTGCAACTATGTTCTGTGTCTAAAGGCGTACTACATCCGAGGTCTCTAATAAACCGCCCTACCTTAATGACGGCCCGACTCACGGTTCGGGATGAAGGCATCCATGAAAGCCCTATGTCACTTCGGGGATCATACCGCTTGCCCTAGCCGCCGACATAATCGGACTCAGCTCGGCCCCTACCTAGACTACTTTAACAAGCAGGGTGTTCAACATGTTATTTTATCTAGCATGGCAGACACTAATACTAATTGATGCCTGTTAAACAAAACAGGTTATGATTAGACCGTGGTTAGGAATTGTCTATAACCCTAACTTTAGTTTAAAAGAGCACATTAAACATGCAGACATAGTGAATATTTAGCAGGTGGCTATTTCCGGAAAAATATAATAACGTCAACATATGAAACAACTATTCATAAAAATCGTAATCTGATATTCATAATAAGTATTTAGGACAAAACAATAACAACATATAAGAGAGGGGTATGGGGACTGATGCCATAAAGAAATCACCCTTTACTTAGTCTCGCCGACAAAGCGTACTGCTGTATATGTCGTATTGCTCGCCCTGACTCTGCTCACCAGAACCTTCGGAGGACGCTTCCTCAGCCTAGTAACTGGGCTTTACCTTAATACCCAGCTTAAGCCCAGCCCTGTGGACTGACTCTTCGAACGCCTAGAGCCCTCTTAGGATCTCCTAACGAAATCCCGGGTATTCTATGAATACCAGAAACGAACCTATCTATAGAAACCTAAGATCCGAGTCTCAGAAACTAAAACAAAACACTAATAAGAAAGAAAACTGAGATCCGAGTCTCTGAGTGAGTTGTGTAATAGAGAATTGTACACTGGACACCACTAAATGACTCAGATCGAGTGGAGAGAAATGAATTCAACTGCTGGAGGCCTGGGGTATTTATAGCAGCTTCCCGGAGTGAAAATTTCTGAAAAATTCGATGTGGGACAGCTTCTAGAGGCTCGGGAAGCCCGTCCCGGATTGGGACGCCTGTCCTGGTCTGTTGAGCAGGTCGGGACGCCCGTCTAGGTGCCTTGACTTGGTCGGGACGCCCGTCTTGACCCTTTGACCGGGTCAACATTTCCAAAAATTGCATTTTTGCCCCAAAATTTGCTGTTTTCGTCTACTTTTCACCTGACACTTCGAAAATCATAAAAACTGTGAAATTAAGTGAATAATGAACAATCAAGATCAAATTACCCTCGATTTCACCCAAATTCATACATAAAAACATGCTAAAAAGGTGATACGATTTTCGCGTATCAGAACACGTCAACTTCAACTACCCATGTAGCGAGTCCCACTCCGATGACTCCCAAATCTACACGACCTTAGGGCATCAGGCTTTAAATTCCCCGAAGGAGTGGTGCTCGAGTAGCGAAGGCCGCTGGCAAACTACCCTTGTTTGATTAACTTCTTTTAATTTCTTTTCACTTCTAGCTCAGAGTCTCATCTAGTCATCCTAACTGCCAATATATCCACAACTGGTCTAATTTTATCTAGTTAAGTCTCGAACAGGTAATTGGTTGAGGTCTCTAATCCAGACAAAGTTGTGCTCAGTTATCAGGAATTCCCTATTCCTAATCAATAAGTCCAAGATAGCTATCAATTATCTCCTACTAACCATAACATACTACCTACATATCATAGACATAAGCAATTGTTTAACCAAGCATACTGCATTTAGAAGTCTGAAGGACGGAAAAAAAATTTTGGAGGTGTGAAAATATGGGGAAAAACAAGCAAAAGCATACAAAAATTTTGTCAACTGCTACAGTGCACCGTGCACTGCTACCCCACACTTAAGTCTGACATTGTCCTCTGTGTTCGTGCATATCTAAACTACCCCACACTTATTTGAAAACAAGAAACAAAAATAAAATAAAAAACTCTTACCCCACACTTATTTGACTAACTAAGGGTAAGAGAGAAAATAAAACAACCAAAGAAATAACAAAACAGGACACCAAACAAAGAAAAAGTAAAGGAACATGAGGATTAGAAAAACTCCCTTCATGTCGCAAGCAGAAGGGTCTTCTCTGATCTGTCAATTGGCTCTTCACCTTAGCCATGTGCTATTGATGAGGCATTCTTGACTCTGTAAGCACTAGATCCTTCATTGTCGAGCTCTAGGTAGTGGCCTATTCATTTGATGAATGGCTCGAGCCCTACGGTCTAAAGTTTTGGCGAAGCTGTGGTGGTAGGGGGCTCCAGTTGTGTAGATCTGGGCCCAAGTATTTGAGACTTCCTCGGGGAAGTTTCTCACAGCTGATTGGTATGCAGGGAATGCAAGCTCCTCCATTGCTATGCTCCTGACACAATGCCAAATTCCTCTATATCTGTCGTTCGTTCGTTACCTCTTGGTAGATCACTTGCTTGCACTGGTCTGGCTTTAATTGTTGCCAGTATCTCATCTATTGATTCTGCGAGTGTGGGTTTTGCTGTGGTGGTGTCTTCTGAAAGTTTCCAGCTTCCGAATTACTCCTCAGCTAAATCCCGTATGATTCCTCCAGCTGGGATTGTATGCATTTCCCATTGGAGCAGCATTCTGCAGTAACCTGCTCCAACCACTTTTGGAATGGTCAGTCATTCCCATAGCAATCCCTGCTAAAGTGTGGTACTTAGCAGACTTCACAGATTTGATACACAGACTGAACGTTTCTTCCTAAGACATTGGCACTCTGAATCTAGAAAACAACTAGAATCTGTACATGACTTTAACATCATTAGTAGGTAATACCTGTGGTTCAGGCTATTTTCGAAAAGTGTTCCACGACTACTATGATGTAATTATTTTCAAAGGAAAGGAAAAAGAAAGGATTTAATGAATACCCCCAGATATCAAAAAGATTGTAAAACTTTGTGTACCTTGTTGGGGTAGATGATCTCAGAAGGATGTGTTGCCTGTTATTTGGCGAGCATCGCAAGATTGTATCAGAGATACAAAATCCTTGAATATAGTGGGTCAACAAGATCCTGCTTTCAACATTTTCCGGATAGTGTTGATAGCCATCAATTGGTCTCCCGTAGATTCTTTAGGGCAATGCTCCAAAATCTTATGTCCTTAATCTTCTGAGACACATCTTCTAATCAACTGATCTGCAAAAATTTGAAATAGAAGAGAAACTGCCCAGTAGTAATATTTCAAATCAACAAAGAATTTCTTCTTTTGCTGATAAGTCATATCACTTGGAACTTATTCAGTGACTAGATAATTTGCAATAAACCACAGATGAGAATTATTATACATAGCAAACAATGCAAATAAGTTTTCATCCAAAAATTTATCAGTATTACACTAGCCTCTAACTCGGGGTTTTCTAATCTAGACCAATGGTTTGCTTTCTAGATTTTCAACCCTTTTTCTTACCCCTTCTTTCTATATCAAACTCAGGTAAGAATAAAACCTAACTTAATCAATTATGGTTCAGTATCAGTTTTATTGAACACAGACATCTCAGAGTGATCAGTGTAACCTATTGTTTTTAGACATGACTAGATAAGATTAGGATTTATCATACATGAACTTTCTTATCATGTTTCTGTCTAAAACAATTCTTACTACATCACATATTCATTCAAAAAGTAGATTTCAATCAGGTGATGTCATAATGGGTGCAATAATTCCTTTTGGTTTTAAAATTCTCATGCAATCATCAGCAAAACAAAAGGAACATCCTTTTTCCAATAGAACATTCAAAGGTCTGGCTATTAAGGAAAAACTATTTCATAACTCATCCTAATAAGGCCGGCATGACTCTAAGAAAATTCTAAAATAGAGTTTCTTCCCGATAAAAATCTAAGCCAACATTTTACAACTCAGAAGAAAATATATTTTGTCCTCATTTCTATTTTTATTTCTTCGAAATTAAATAAAGGAAGAAAAACACGAAAAGAGCAACTAAGAAAACAAAAAAAAAGAGATAGGGAAAAGGAACTACTCACCGTTGAGCAAGAAAGATACATTCTTTTTGGGATTTTAAATTTTAAAAATTTTTTTTCTCTTTTTTTTCCGAAAGCAGTTAAATTTCCTCAATATGGTTTTAGAATGATTTTCTAAAATTTGATTATCCTAAGTGTCTTAATTTCAGATATTATCTAAAATCAATTAGTTATGATAATCCTATATTTCGGAAACTGATTGTCTAACTGGTATAACATAAGTGTTGGGTCTAAAGTCTAGGTTACTACCGTTACCTATCATAAGTATCTAGAATTTTGATCGGTGTCTAGAATTTTGATCAGGAGTCCTAAATTCATTATGATATTTCCCCGGCAACGGTTCAAAAAATCTGATGCGATTCCGGTTGACGTGCTAAATAGGTGTTATTTTACCCTATGTTGATTATGAATAATTAAGGACTGTGATTGACTAATTGTCACATTTAGTCTCTATGGTGTCACTTAATCAGCCAGAACCTAAGGCAAAGTAACTATCGTGTAGCTAGTCTGTTGGAAAGTATCTACGATTTTATTAAATAAATATCGTACTCCCAGGGAAGTGGCAACGGCTTAGTAGTAACTAGCCTTTTATCCTTACTCCTATCTTATAATCCAGTTATGCAATCTTCATCAAATACTTTGATGAGAGGGTGATTCATTCTCCACTAGGTTTCAGTCTAATTAAACCTAGAAGTGTTTTATAGATGAGTCCTGATTCTATGTTATACTGTTCCTATATGTTGTTTGACCTATATTCGAGTATTTTAGATATATCTTAGCCTGGATTGCAACTATGTTCTGTGTCTAAAGGCGTACCACATCCGAGGTCTCTAATAAACCGCCCTACCTTAATGACGGCCCTACTCACGGTTCGGGACGAAGGCATCCATGAAAGCCCTATGTCACTTTGGGGATCATACCGCTTGCCCTAGCCGCCGACATAATCGGACTCAGCTCGGCCCCTACCTAGACTACTTTAACTGGCAGGGTGTTCAACATGTTATTTTATCTAGCATGGCAGACACCAATACTAATTGATGCATGTTAAACTAAACAGGTTATGATTAGACCATGGTTAGGAATTGTCTATAACCCTAACTTTAGTTTAAAAGAGCACATTAAACATGCAGACATAGTGAATATTTAGCAGGTGCCTATTTCTGGAAAAACATAATAACGTCAACATATGAAACAACTATTCATAAAAATCGTAATCTGATATTCATAATAAGTATTTAGGACAAAACAATAACAACATATAA
>CM049929.1:11918600-11946100 GCA_027405835.1 Asclepias syriaca | reverse complement strand
CATGAAAATATAGACATGTGGTATATGTACCATACCCCCATACATAAAACATATCTCCATAACACAAAATATCCCGTCAATACATTAACGGTAAAGTTTGAAATAATCTAAGAAGGGCCTATAATATCTAAAAGGCCCATGACACAAAAGGCCCACACATTATAGATAAATACCCCCCTAACAAGAAAGAAGGGGATCATCTAACAGACAATCAAGAAAAGACGCACGCTAAGAGGACGCCAAGATAAGAGACCGAGAGAAAAACACCCAAAGAGAGGAATTCATCGAGGAAGAAGAACGAGGATCTTGAAAGAGCCCAGGAAAGAAGAGGAAGAAGGAGAAGGGAATTAGAATAACTAGGATCAGGCTACATCATATTGGCGCCCACCGTGTTCTTTTTTTCGTACGATTATTTCTGCGAAAAGGAAATGGATACCCACAGCCATGATCCTAAAAACCCTAATACCCCTCCAGAAGTCCCCACCACATCCCTGGGCATTCCTCTCCCCGTTCCCACCAGTACCCATCAACCTTTGACAACCGCCTCTGCACTCGCCAACGCCATCCAGCATCAACCCTCCCCATCCGCACAACCACCACAAGTTGCCCAAAATCAATCCATATCGCGCCGCGATGGCAAGAAACCCACCCACCGTTCGCATTCCCTATCTATTCGCCCTGACCACCCGAACGTCGATGTACCATACGACGACATTATGCAAAACCTAAGAAATATCGCCAACTACATGCGGCAAAAATGACCAAGACCCGACCCAGAATTAACAGACGACGCCACTACATCTTTTCCCGAAACCACCGGATCCTCAACCAACACCCCGATACCCCCAAAACGCCACCGAAAGCTTTCTCCACCAAGACACCACGACCGACCTATCACACAAACCTCCAAACAAGCCAAACATCATGCAACCGGATCCTCAACCAACGCCCCGATACCCTCAAAGCGCCACCGAAAGTCTTCTCCACCAAAACACCACGACCACCCTACCACACAACCCTCCAATCCAGCCAAACACCATGCTAAACAACCACACCCGCACCCTCAAAATCATATAACCCAGTCAGACCCACACGTTCCTCCACAGAAACAACCGTTTCCCCCAACACTTCCAGATAATACCGCACACCTCATATCCTACAAACACCCCCACCGCAACCACAAGCCCCAACAACCGCATGGCACGTCCCAACAACGACCCCCGGACCCCAAGAAGTCCCCCCACTCCACCAACACAACCAATCCCCATTGCCTCCTCCTCCACTCAATACTTTACCCCCCGCATCATCCACCCCACCAGCACATACCCCGATACCACAACCACTTTCGGATACCCAAGGACAGCCTACAATATACCAACACCCACAAGCAACAACACAACCATGGTACTGCCCCCAAACCCCCGGAACCATAGCCCTCCACCAACCTCATCTACACGACCAACCTACAACTAGACCCACACCCACAGCCATACAGTCCCAAACGTTATGCGATCAACTTCACCTCGAACCACCTCCATTAAAACCAAACGATGACATCCTCCCCTGGAACACACTCGACAAGAATCCTCTAAACTCAGAATACGCAAAAGGTCCACTACCACTAACGTTCCAGATTCCTACATTCACCCATTACATTGGAGATTCCGATCCCGAAACCTACCTCCGGCAATTCACCACAACAATGGTAATGCATGGCGCAGATGATTTTCTACTATGCCGATGCTTTCCGATGACACTAGCCGACCAAGCACAAACCTGGTTCGGCAGTTTACCTGCAGGATCCATCCTATCGTTCCGACAACTCGGCAACAGTTTTTTACAACATTTCGAAGCATTCCGAACAGATAAACAAACACGCCTCAAACTTTTACAGATCCGTCAACACGCTGGAGAATCCCTGTCCTCATACCTCCAGCGCTTCAACAAAGAAGTATCACGTACCAAGGATTGCACGGACTCCTTCTATGTCGAAGCATTCCGCAACGGCCTCGTCCCAGGCGAATACTCACATCAACTAAACATCCAGGAACCGAGAACCACACAAGAATTGCTAGCACAGGTCAGAGCCTTGATAAAAGCAGAAAAATTATCCACTTCCATGGCAATTACCCAAGCTCAAGACACTGCCCGAAACAGCCCATTAGCTAGAAGCAGATACCCCCAAGATCGCAACAGTCAACCTTTCACTCGAATCCCACACCCCACTTACCGAACACTAATGACAACACCCAACACCGACCAAAGACCACCCCGATACCCCAAAAACAATATTACCCAATTTACACCCCTAACCACCGATAGCGCCACCATATGGCAAAAAATAGAATCATCAGGCATATTGCCAGCTCCGCGCCTGATGCCCTCCCCAATCGAACGCTGAAACCAACAACAATTCTGTACATTCCATAAAGAAGTCAGACACACAACATACAACTGTTATGCCCTAAAAAATGCAATCGAATCCGCGATTCAAAAAGGGCACTTACGCGAATATGTTAAAATGCCGAATGTAATTGATGCGATTCCGGTTGACGTACTAAATAGGTGTTATTTTACCCTATGTCGATTATGATTAATTAAGGACTGTGATTGACTAATTGTCACGTTTAGTCTTATGGTGTCACTTAATCAGCCAGAATCTAAGGCAGAGTACCTATCGTGTAGCTAGTCTATTGGAAAGTATCTACGATTTTACTAAGTTAATTATCGTACTCCCAGGGAAGTGGCAACGGCTTAGTAGTAACTAGCCTCTTATCCTAACTCTTACCTTATGATCCAGTTATGCAATCTTCATCAAATACTTTGATGAGAGGGTGATCCATTCTCCACTAGGTTCAAGTCTAATTAACCCTAGAAGTGTTTTAAAGATAAGTTCTGATTCTATGTTATACTGTTCCTATATGTTGATTGACCTATATTCGAGTGTTTTAGATATATCTTAGCCTGGAATGCAACTATGTTCTGTGTCTAAAGGTGTACCACATCTGAGTCTCTATGCTACCGCCCCCTATCATTAAGGTAAACAGCCCTACTCACGGTACGAACAAAGACAGTTATGAAAGCCCTATGTCACTTTCGGGGATCACTCTGAAGGCTCGTAATCGCTGGCATAACGCTCTACTCAGCCTACCTAGACTACTCTAACAAGCCAGGTGTTCAGCATGTTATTTTATCTAGTATGGCAGACACCAATACTAATTAATGCATGTTAAACTAAACAGGTTATGAATAAACCGTGGTTAGGAATTGTCTATAACCCTATTTTTGTTTAAAAGAAACTACATTAGACATGCAGACATAATGATTATTTAGCAGGTGGCTATTTCCGGAAAAACATAATAACTTTAACATACAAAACAACTATTCATAAAATCATAATCTGATATTCATAATTGATGTTTAAGACAAAGCAATAAAACATATAAGAGAGGGGTATGGGGACTGATGCCATAAAGAAATCACCCTTTACTTAGTCTCGCCTACAGAGCGTACTGCTGTATACGTCGTATTGCTCGCCCTGACTCTGCTCGCCAGAACCTTCGGAGGACGCTTCCTCAGCCTAGTAGCTAGACTTTACCTTACGTCCTGGGCTTAAGCCTAGCCCTGTGGACTGACTCTTCGAACGCCTAGAGCTCTCTTAGGATCTCCTAACGAAATCCCGGGTATTCTATGAATACCGGAAACGAACCTATCTATAGAAACCTAAGATCTGAGACTATTTCTCAGAAACTAAAACAAAACACTAATAAGAAAGAAAACTGAGATCCGAGTCTCTGAGTGAGTGTGTACTGGAAAACTGTACACTGGAAACCACTTAATGACTCAGATCGAGTGGAGAGGGATGAATTCAACTGCTGGAGGCCTGGGGTATTTATAGCAGCTTCCCGGAGTGAAAATCTCTGAAAAATTCGATGTGGGACAACTTCTGGCGGCTCGGGACGCTCGTCCTAATTCGTTGACCAGGTTCGGGACGCCCGTCCCGGTTCGGGACGCCCGTCCCGGTTCAGGACGCCCGTCCTGGCGGTTTGACCGGGTCGGGACGCCTGTCCTGGCGGTTTGACCGGGTCGGGACGCCCGTCCCGGGTTCGGGACGCCCGTCCCGGACTTGACGGGAAACATTTCCAAAAATTGCATTTTGCCCCGAATTTGCTGTTTTCGTCTACTTTCACCTGACACTTCCAAAATCATAAAAACCGTGAAATCAGTAAATAGTAAACAATTAATGTCAATTTACTCTCAATTTCACATTAAAACATACATAAAAACATGCTAAAAATGTGATACGATTTTCGCGTATCAGATAACCCCACACTTAGCTTTTTGCTTGTCCTCAAGCAAAGTCTACATGGAGTTAGTGATTTTAAAACCATACTGCAGTCACTTAAATTCCTAATCATGTTTTATTCCAAAAATTCTTCAGACAATTCTTAACACAGGTCTGACTGGTTAGGTTGCTATGACAAGGTCTCAAATGTTTCTAGTAGTGTTATGATCAGGCAGAACACAAATCAACAACTAGGTTGGACTTTTTCTTAGTCACAGGGTCTTCCTGATGTGAGTGTGTGTACTAGTCTAGACCAGATAGTCAACACAATGAACTCTTATCTTAACTGCTACCAGATAATACTTCACCTATCGCTTAGACATACTGACAACAGATAACTTTCTGAGTTCTGAGCTTTGGTGATCAGATTTTTAATGTTTAAGCACTTAGTATTTTCTTTATAGATTCAGGGTATTTCGAGTTGCTTAGAACACGTCAACTTCAACTACCCATGTAGCGAGTCCCACTCCGAGACTCCCAGATCTACACGACCTTAGGCATCAGGCTTTAAGTTCCCCGAAGGAGGGTGCTCGAGTAGCGAAGGCCGCTGGCAAACTTACCCTATTGTATTTAACTTCCTTAATGTTCCTTTCACTTTTAGCTCAGAGTCTCATCTAGTCATTCTAACTGCCAATATATCCACAACTGGTCTAATTTTATCTAGTTAAGTCTCGAATAGGCAATTGGTTGAGGACTCTAATCCAGACAAGGTTGTGCTCAGTTATCAGGAATTCCCTATTCCTAATCAATTAGTCCAAGATAGCTATCAATTATCTCATACTAACCATAGCATACTACCTACATATCATAGACATAAGCAATTGTTTAACCAAGCATACTGCATTTAGAAGTTTGAAAGACGGAAAAATTTTGAAATTTTTTTTGGAAGGGTGTGAAAATACAGGGAAAACAAGCAAAAGCAAGCGGAAATTTTTTTTCAAACTGCTTCAAACTGCTACAGTGCACTGTGCACTGCTACCCCACACTTAAGTTTGGCACTGTCCTCAGTGTTCATGCATAGCTAATTACCCCACACTTATTGAAAACAAGAAATAAAACATAATAAAACAAGAAAAAACAAAATAATGCAACAATTCTGTATGTCATATAAATCAATTTGTACAAAGATTCATAGTCATACAGCCCAGACATACACAAAGAACAAGATAAACAAAGATAAAAAAAAGAAAGAAAAGAAGGGGAGAGAGAGAGACTAAGAACCCGGCGGTCGCCATCTAGTGGACCGAGGTTGTTAGGTCAAACTCGAAGTTCTCCGCTACTCGGCAGTCTGCTGATGTATCTCTCAATCCTACTGGTGATCATGGCGCATCCTGTCATCCATCACCGCCAGTCGTCTGTCAATCCGGTCATCATCATGGCCAGCCGGCGTCAATCGGTCCATGTCTCGACTGTATCGTGCCGATAGTTCTGCCAATCCGTGCGACAGTGTGTCGTTCGAAGGCAGTACGTGGCACGAACGTCTCGGATGGAGGGATATGTGGTGGAGCTGCTTCTGATGCGAGGCCTGTCCTGGCTGCTCTGTGTGATGGTGTAGCGGCCGCTCGCATCTCGGACAACCATTCCCATGTTCCGTAGGATAGGTGGTAACGTCTGTGGGAATAGTGGTTGGGGCGACCAGAGTAAGCTCCGAGCCCTCTATGTTCAATTCAAGGTAGCGGGCTATCCTGGTGATGAATGGCCCGAGCCCCATATACTGTTTACGAGTGTCCGTAGCAAAACCGCATGATGACTGTGATAAGTCGAGCCATTCTACTGGATCCCATATTGCATGTTGGCCAAGAGGAATGTCTCATTGGGTGAATTCCCGGGGGGCCGTCGTCGTCCTGACAAAGTGTGTGCAATAATGGCTGTAAGTAGCGAAGAGCAGGATAGATACCTGTGGCTTTCGCAAAGCCATGCTGGTAGGGAACACCGTCATACAGATCTGAGCCCAAGCAGTGGAGACATCTGCAGAAGGAAGTCCCGAACTGTGGTGTAGGCGGGCGTATCCAGCTCCTCTCTCTGCCAAATACCCAAAGTGATGCCGAACTCGGCCATGCTCATCGACCCGATCTATTCCGCCTAAGCGGAATGTGATCTGCTCCTGATGGCATGCAAAGGATGCATAGGAACTCACATACCAGCTCCAGGTACGTGGCTCTGTGACGACGAATACTCGACTGTAGGGTAGTACATCGAGTATGCGTCTGATCTCAGCCTCTACTCCCAGTGTCTATACTTGATACGCGAAAATCGTATCACATTTTTAGCATGTTTTTATATATGTTTTAATGTGAAATTGAGAGTAAATTGACATTAATTGTTTACTATTACTTGATTCACGGTTTTATGATTTTGGAAGTGTCAGGTGAAAAGTAGACGAAAACAGCAAATTCTGGGGTTAAAAAACGCAATTTTGGAAATGTTGACCCGGTCAAAGGTCCGGGACGGGCGTCCCGAACCGGGACGGGCGTCCCGACCGGCAAACCGCCAGGACGGGCGTCCTGAACCAGGACGGGCTTCCCGAACTTGGTCAACGAATCAGGACGGGCGTCCCGAGCCGCCAGAAGCTGTCCCACATCGAAGTTTTCAGAATTTTTCACTCCGGGAAGCTGCTATAAATACCCCAGGCCTCCAGCAGTTGAAATCATCCCTCTCCACTCGATCTGAGTCATTAAGTGGTTTCCAGTGTACAGTTTTCCAGTACACAACTCACTCAGAGACTCGGATCTCAGTTTTCTTCTTATTAGTGTTTGTTTTAGTTTCTGAGAAATAGTCTCAGATCTTAGGTTTCTATAGATAGGTTCATTTCCGGTATTCATAGAATACCCGGGGTTTCGTTAGGAGACCCTAAGAGAGCTCTAGGCGTTCGAAGAGTCAGTCCACAAGGCTAGGCTTAAGCCCAGGACGTAAGGTAAAGTCTAGCTACTAGGCTGAGGAAGCGTCCTCCGAAGGTTCTGGCGAGCAGAGTCAGGGCGGGCAATACGACGTATACAGCAGTACGCTCTGTAGGCGAGACTAAGTAAAGGGTGATTTCTTTATGACATCAGTCCCCATACCCCTCTCTTATATGTTTTATTGCTTTGTCCTAAACATCAATTATGAATATCAGATTATGATTTTATGAATAGTTGTTTTGTATGTTGAAGTTATTATGTTTTTCCGGAAATAGCCCCTGCTAAATAATCATTATGTCTGCATGTCTAATGTAGTTTCTTTTAAACTAAAATAGGGTTATAGACAATTCCTAACCACGGTCTATTCATAACCTGTTTAGTTTAACAGGCATCAATTAGTATTGGTGTCTGCCATACTAGATAAAATAACATGCTGAACACCTGGCTTGTTAGAGTAGTCTAGGTAGGCTGAGTAGAGCGTTATGCCAGCGATTACGAGCCTTCAGAGTGATCCCCGAAAGTGACATAGGGCTTTCATAACTGTCTTTGTTCGTACCGTGAGTAGGGCCGTTTACCTTAATGATAGGGGGCGGTAGCATAGAGACTCAGATGTGGTACACCTTTAGGCACAGAACATAGTTGCATTCCAGGCTAAGATATATCTAAAACACTCGAATATAGGTCAATCAACATATAGGAACAGTATAACATAGAATCAGAACTTATCTTTAAAACACTTCTAGGGTTAATTAGACTTGAACCTAGTGGAGAATGGATCACCCTCTCATCAAAGTATTTGATGAAGATTGCATAACTGGATCATAAGATAAGAGTTAGGATAAGAGGCTAGTTACTACTAAGCCGTTGCCATTTCCCTGGGAGTACGATAATTAACTTAGTAAAATCGTAGATACTTTCCAATAGACTAGCTACACGATAGGTACTCTGCCTTAGATTCTGGCTGATTAAGTGACACCATAAGACTAAACGTGACAATTAGTCAATCACAGTCCTTAATTAATCATAATCGACATAGGATAAAATAACACCTATTTAGTACGTCAACCGGAATCGCATCAGATTTTTGGCACCGTTGCCGGGGAAATATCATAATGAATTTAGGATTATTGGCCACAATTCTAGAGACTTATGATAGGTAACGGTAGTAACCTAGGCTTTTGATTAACACTTATGTTATACCAGTTAGACAATCACTTTCCTGAATATAGGATTATCATAACTAATTAATTTTAGATAATATCTGGAATTAAGAGACTTAGGATAATCAAATTTTAGAAAATTATTCTAGAACCGTATTGAGGAAATTTACCTGCTTTCTAAATAAATTTTAAAATCCATAAAAATATTTTTCTCGTTTTTCTTCACTTTCCTATGTTTGTTATTTGTTATTTCTAACCAGACTTTGCACTCAAAGATGAAGAGAACAAGAGCAGCTACTAACCAGGCAAAGAAAACAGAAAACCCTGACACTCCAGGACCAAAGAAGACGAAACCAGAAGGCCCCTCTAGACCCGCACCAGAAGTACCACGAGGGACTCTACCCTCACAACCAGTGGAAGTAACCTCGAGCCCTGATGCCAGTGAACTAGTGAGACGATTCCTGAACACCCGTGAGCATAGTCCCACGGAAGAAGACCCTTCTGAGGATACCTTCCCTCCTAGAGAAGTACCCCAGAGATCTCCAATTCACCCTCCTACCCAGAGAGTTCCTCTAAATCCACCCCCTACTGATCAAACCCAGAATTCACCGACCTCTCCTGCATACACCCCAACACCTCACGAGCGCACCCCTTCATCTGCGGGGAGTACTAACGGTTATTATTCACTGTTGTCCGTGCAAATAGACACACTAACTCAAAGGGTCTATGAGATGGACCAAGGGATTGCCAGCAGACTGTGTCATTTAGACCAACTCAGTCTGAACATCACAACTAACGTAGACCGACTCAGAGCCACGGT
This sequence comes from Asclepias syriaca, assembly GCA_027405835.1. Classification (NCBI taxonomy): domain Eukaryota; kingdom Viridiplantae; phylum Streptophyta; class Magnoliopsida; order Gentianales; family Apocynaceae; genus Asclepias; species Asclepias syriaca. The sequence continues at coordinate 11,936,878 of CM049929.1, read as the reverse complement.
CAATCTCCAGGAGAACCAAGGTGCACAACTACTCCGAGAGATGGCTGATCTACGCAGTGAGCAAAATAGGCAGAGGGATGAGATGCGAACAATACGCATAGAAATGCGAAGCATTCGGACAGAACTACAGGAGATCAGAGACAGGATTCGTTAAAAAGGGAAGATTCTTTTACTTTTATTTTCAGCCAATAATAAGTTTGAACTGAAACTTGATGATTGACCCATATTTTTCTATTTTTTCAAACATTTTTTTAAGGGTCCTTTATTTTCAACAATTGTCTTCAGACATTTTATTTCTATGAAAAACGGAAATTTTGCAATTACAGTTTATTTTTCAAAATTGTATAAATTCAAATTTTTGTTTTTCTTGCTGAATTTAAATAGGAATAAAATTAGGGTAGTATGATTTTCGAAAAAGTGAGACTGAGGAATTTTTGCATAGAGTGTTTTTTTTTTTTAACAACTTCTGAATTTCATTGGATAAACAGGAAGCCTTGTTAAAAATTATGATTATTTTTGGTATACTGAGATTTGCAGGAATTAAGAAAAAAAAACATTTTCGGAATTGGCACGCGTCCCGAGGCAACCCGGGACGGGCGTCCAGCGGGACGGGAGTCTTGCCTCCGGGACGGGCGTCCCGAAGGCCTCCCCTTCTATAAAATCTCAATTTTTTCATTTTTCCCTCAAAATTCACTTCCAAAAATCCACCTCTCTCAAATAACTCTCTCTCTTTACCTTTGGCAAACTTTTCAAATTTAAAATTTCAAATTTCCCTCCAAAATTTAAATTTTAAATTTCCTTCCAAATTCGAATTTCCCTCCAAAATTCGAATTTCCCGCCAAAAATTTCAAATCTTTCCCTAGCCTAATTTCACCCTTTTGAATTCAAATTCACCTCCAGAATTCGAATTCGAACCTTCCTTCCTACCTAAAATCCCCAAAAGTCTCTCAAACACTTTCAAACCAAATGGCTGCCAAACGTGCTCGTACCCCATCCACTATGACAGTTACCTCAGTGACACATCCTTTTATGCTGTTTCCCTCCAGCACAGCATATCAGGAGAGATGCACTGGGTACATCGGACGCACGATTCTGACGGGTAGAACGCTGGATTGGGCAGCAGTACAGACACTGGGAGTAGGGCTGAGGTCAGACGCATACTCGATGTACTACCCTACGTCGAGTATTCATCGTCACAGAGCCCACGTACCTGGAGCTGTATGTGAGTTCTATGCATCCTTTGCATGCCACCAGGAGCAGATCACATTCCGCTTAGGCGGAATAGATCGGTCGATGAGCATGGCCGAGTTCGGCATCGCTTTGGGTATCTGGCAGAGAGAGGAGCTGGATACGCCCGCCTACACCACAGCAGTTCGGGACTTCACTTCTGTAGATGTCTCCACTGCTTGGGCTCAGATCTGACGACGGACGGCCCCCGGGAATGTCACCCAGATGGAGACATTCCTCTCGGCCAACATGCATATGGGATCTACAGTAGAGATGGCTCGACTTATCACAGTCATCATGCGGGGTTTTGCTACGGACACTCGGAAACAGTGTCTGGGGCTCGGGCCATTCATCACCAGGATAGCCCGCTACCTGGAGTTGGACATAGAGGGCTCGGAGCTTACTCTGGTCGCCCCAACCACTATTCCCACAGACGTTACCATCCTACGGAACATGGGAATGGTTGTCCGGGATGCGAGCGGCCGCTACACCATCCACACAGAGCAGCCAGGACAGGCTTCGGCATCAGAAGCAGCTCCACCGCATATCCATCCATCCGAGACGTTCGTGCCACGTACTGCCTTCGAACGACACATGTCACACGGATTGGCAGAACTATCGGCACGATACAGTCGAGACATGGACCGGATCGACAGACGGCTGGCAATGATGGATGACAGGATTGACACGACTGGCGGTGATGACAGGATCGCCATGATCACCAGTAGGATTGAGGAGATACATCAGCAGACTGCCCGAGTAGCGGAGAACTTCGAGTTTGACCTAACAGACCTACGGAAAAATTTTGAAAAATTTTGGAAGGGTGTGAAAATATGGGGAAAACAAGCAAAAGTATGTTTAAACTACTACAGTGCACCGTGCACTGCTACCCCACACTTAAGCCTGACACTGTCCTCAGTGTTCATGCATATCTAATCTACCCCACACTTATTTGAAAACAAGAAACAGAAACAAAACAGAAAAGACTCTTAAGACAAAACAAAAACTCTTACCCCCACACTTATTCAACTAACTAAGGGTAAGAGAGAAAATAATGCAATAAAGGAACAAGACACACATGAAGAAAATAAAATAAAAGTAAAGGAAGATGAGGGTTAGAAAACTCCCTTCTTGCCTCGAGCAGAAGGGTTTTCTCTGATCTGTCAATTGGCTCTTCACCTTAGCCATGTGCTATTGCTGAGGCATTTTGACTCTGTAAGCTCTAGATATTGGAAACGGATGACGTCAGCTTCGACCTTCATCGTCGAGCTCTAGGTAGTGGCCTATTCATTTGATGAATGGCTCGAGCCCACGGACTGCTTCCTCGAATCATTTGTAAGATTTCTCACAATCATAGCACAGGAGGAACGTGTTAGGAATGAGATTTCTTGGGATTTGTGTGCCTTCCTGCCAATGTTAGTAAAGGTATTGCATGCAAGTCTCGAATGGAAGAAAAGATACCTGAAGTTTTGGCGAAGCTGGGTGGTAGGGGCTCAGTGGTGTAGATCTGGGCCCAATATTTGAAGCTTCCTCGGGGAAGTTTCTCACAGCTGATTGTATGCAGGGGATGCAAGCTCCTCCTTGCTATGTCCCGATACAATGCCAAATTCCTCGATTTTCGACCGTTCGATACCACTTGGTAGATCACTTGCTTGCACTGGTCTGGCTTTAATTGTTGCCAATATCTCATCTGTTGATTCTGTGGGTAGGGGTTTTGCTGTGGTGGTATCTTCTGAAAGTTTCCAGCTTCCGAATTATTCCTCAGCTAAATCCCGTATGATTCCTCTAGCTGGGATTGTATGCATTTCCCATTGGAGCAGCATTCGCAGTAACCTACTCCTACCTCTTTTGGAATGGTCAGGTCATTCCCATAGCAATCCCTGCAAAGTGTGGTACTTAGCAGACTTCACAGATTTGATACACAGGTGAAATTTCTTCCTAAGACATTGGCACTCTGAATCTGGAAAACAACTAGAATATGCACATGACTTTAACATCATTAGTAGGTAATGCTGTGGTTCAGGCTATTTCGAAAAGTGTTCCACGACTACTATGATGTAATTATTTTCAAAGGAAAGAAAGAGAAAAGGATTCGAAATACCTCTGATATCAACGGTTGCAACATTCTGTGTACGTCGCTGGGGTAGACGATCTCTGGAAGATGTGTTACCTATTATTTGGCAAGCATTGCAGGACTGTATCAGAGATACAAAATCCTTGAATATGGTGGGTCAACAAGATCCTGCTTTCAACACTTCCCGGACAGTGTTGATAGTAGTCAATTGGTCTCCGTAGATTCTTTAGGGCAATGCTCCAAAATCTTGTGTCCTTCGTCTTCTGAGATACGTCTTCTGATCACTGATCTGCAAAAAATTTGAAATAGAAGAGAAACTGCCAGTAGTAATATTTGAATCAGCAAAGAATTCTTCTTTTGCTGATAAGTCATATCACTTGGAACTTATTAAGTGACTAGATAATTTGCAACAACAATAAACCACAGATGAGAATTATTATACATAGCAAACAATGCAAATAAGTTTTCATCCAAAAATTCATCAGTATTAAACTAGCCTCAAACTCAGGGTTTCCTAATCTAGACAAATGGTTTGCTTTCTAGATTTTCAACCCTTTTTCTTATCCCTTTATTCTATATCAAGTTCAAGTAACAATAAAACTTAACTTAATCAAGTATGGTTCAGCATTAGTTTTATTGAACACAGATATCTTGGAGTGATCAGTGTAACCTATTGTTTTTAGACAAGACTAGATAAGATTAGAATTATCATACATGAACTTTCTTATCATGTTTCTGTCCTAAAACAATTCTTATTACATCACATATTCATTCAAAAAGAAGATTTCAATCAGGTGATGTCATAATGGGTGCAATAATTCCTTTTGGTTTTAAAAAAATCTCATGCAATTATCAGCAAAACAAAAGGAACTTCCTTTTTTCAATAGAACATTCAAAGGTCCAGCTATTAAGGAAAAATTATTTCATAACTCATCCTAATAAGGCCGGCATGACTCTAAGAAAATTCTAAAATGGAGTTTCTTCCCAATAAAAATTAAGCCAAAACTTTACAACTCAGAAGAAAATTTATTTTATCCTCATTTCCATTTTTATTTAAAAAAAAGAAAAACACGAAAAAGAGCAACAAATGGACAACTAAGAAAACAACTAAGAAAGAACAAGAGATAGGGAAAAGAATAACTTACCATTGAGCAAGAAAAATACATTCTTTTTGGATTTTAAATTTTTTACATTTTTTCTTTCTTTTTATGTTTAATTTCGAAAGCAATTAAATTCCCTCAATATGGTTTTAGAATAATTTTCTAAAATTTGATTATCCTAAGTGTCTTAATTCCAGATAATATCTAAAATTAATTAGTTATGATAATCCTATATTTCGGAAACTGATTGTCTAACTAGCATAAAACAAGTGTTAGGTTTAAGGTCTAGATTACTACCGCTACCTATCATAAGTATCTAGAATTTTGATCAAGAATCCTAAATTCATTATGATATTTCCCCGGCAACGGCGCCGAAAATCTGATGGGGATTCCGGTTGACGTGCTAAATAGGTGTTATTTTACCCTATGTTGATTATGAATAATTAAGGACTGTGATTGACTAATTGTCACATTTAGTCTCTATTGTGTCACTTAATCAGCCAGAACCTAAGGCAGAGTACCTATCGTGTAGCTAGTCTATTGGAAAGTATCTACGATTTTACTAAGTTAATTATCGTACTCCCAGGGAAGTGGCAACGGCTTAGTAGTAACTAGCCTTTTATCCTAACTCCTATCTTATGATCCAGTTATACAATCTTCATCAAATACTTTGATGAGAGGGTGATCCATTCTCCACCAGGTTCAAGCCCAATTAATCCTAAAAGTGTTTTAAAGATGAGTTCTGATTCTATGTTATACTGTTACTATACATTGATTGACCTATATTCGAGTATTTTAGACATGTCTTGGCCTGGATTGCAACTATGTTCTGTGTCTAAAGGTTACCACATCTGAGTTTCTACGCTACCGCCCCATCGTTAAGGGTAACGGCCCTACTCACGGCTCGGACTAAAGTCAGCAATGACCGCCCTATGTCACTTTGGGGATCATACTGCTCGTCTCATAACCGCCGGCATAATACTCAACTCAGCCTACCTAGACGACTTTCAACCAACAGGGTGTTCCGCAGATTATTTTATCTAGTATGGCAGACACCAATACTAATTGATGTCTGTTAAACTAAACAGGTTATGAATAGACCGTGGTTAGGAATTGTCTATAACCCTAATTTCAGTTTAAAAGAACGGCAATAGACATGCAGACATAATGGATATTTAAGCAGGTGGCCATTTCTAGAAAAACATAATAACTTCAACATATATCACAAATATTCATAAAAACATAATCTGGTATTCCAATCAGTATTTGGACAAACACAATAACAACATATAAGAGAGGGACAGGGGGACCGATGCCATAAAGAATTCACCCTTTACGAAGTTTCGCCGATGGAGCGTACTGCTGTATATGCCATATTGCTTGACCCGACTCTGCTCGTCAGAACCTTTGGAGGACGCTTCCTCAGCCTAGTAGCTGGGCTTTACTTAACAACCCGGCTTAAGCCCAGCCCTGTGGACTGACTCTTCGAACGCCTCGAGCTCTCTTAGGGCCTCCTAACGAAACCCCGGGTATTCTATGAATACCGGAAACGAACCTATCTATAGAAACCTAAGATCTGAGACTATTTCTCAGAAACTAAAACAAAACACTAATAAGAAAGAAAACTGAGATTTGAGTCTCTGAGTGAGTTGTGTACTAGAGAATTGTACACTGGAAACCACTTAATGACTCAGATCGAGTGGAGAGGGATGAATTCAACTGCTGGAGGCCTGGGGTATTTATAGCAGCTTCCCGGAGTGAAAACTTCTGAAAAATTCGATGTGGGACAGCTTCTGGCGGCTCGGGACGCCCGTCCCGGTTCGGGACGCCCGTCCTGATTCGTTGACCAGGTTCGGGACGCCCGTCCCGGTTCAGGACGCCCGTCCTGGCGGTTTGACCGGGTCGGGACGCCCGTCCCGGACCTTTGACCGGGTCAACATTTCCAAAAATTGCGTTTTTGCCCAGAATTTACTGTTTTCGTCTACTTTTCACCTGACACTTCCAAAATCATAAAAACCGTGAAATCAAGTAAATAGTAAACAATTAATGTCAATTTACTCTCAATTTCACATTAAAACATATATAAAAACATGCTAAAAATGTGATACGATTTTCGCGTATCTGATAACCACACACTTAGCTTTTTGCTTGTCCTCAAGCAAAGTCTACATGGAGTTAGTGATTTTAAACCGTAGTGCAGTCACTTAAATTCCTAATCATGTTTTTATTCCAAAAATTCTTCAGACAATTCTTAACACAGGTCTGATTGGTTAGGTTGCTATGACAAGGTCTCACATGTCTCTAGTAGTTTGTTATGATCAGGCAGAAAATAAATCAACAACTAGGTTGGACTTTTTTCTTAGTCACAGGGTCTTCTTGATGTGTAGTGTGTGTACTAGTCTAGACCAGATAGTCAACACAATGAACTCTTATCTTAACTGCTACCAGATAATACTTCGACCTATCGCTAGACATACTGACAACAGATAACTTTCTGAGTTCTGAGCTTTGGTGATCAGATTTTTAATGTTTTAGCACTTAGTTATTTTCTTTATAGATTCAGGGTATTTCGAGTTTGCTTAGAACACGTCAACTTCAACTACCCATGTAGCGAGTCCCACTCCGATGACTCCCAGATCTACACGACCTTAGGGCATCAGGCTTTAAGTTCCCCGAAGGAGTGGTGCTCGAGTAGCGAAGGCCGCTGGCAAACTACCCTATTTAATTAGCTCATTCATTTTTTTTCTTTTCTTTTCACTTTTAGCTCAGAGTCCCATCTAGTCAATCTAATTGTCAATGCATCCACAACTGGTCTAATTTTATCTAGTTAAGTCTTGAAAAGGTAATTGGTTGAGGTCTCTAATCTAGACTAGGTTGTGCTCATTTATCAGGAATTCCCTACTCCTAATCAATAAGTTCAAAAATAGTCATCAATTGTTTCCTACCAACCATAACATCCTACCTACATATCATAGACATAAGCAATTTTTTAACCGATCATACTGCATTTAGAAGTCTAAAAGACGGAAAAATTTTGAAAAATTTTGGAAGGGTGTGAAAATATGGGGAAAACAAGCAAAAGTATGTTTAAACTACTACAGTGCACCGTGCACTGCTACCCCACACTTAAGCCTGACACTGTCCTCAGTGTTCATGCATATCTAATCTACCCCACACTTATTTGAAAACAAGAAACAGAAACAAAACAGAAAAGACTCTTAAGAACAAAACAAAGAACTCTTACCCCACACTTATTCAACTAACTAAGGGTAAGAGAGAAAATAATGCAATAAAGGAACAAGACACGACATGAAGAAAATAAAATAAAAGTAAAGGAAGATGAGGGTTAGAAAAACTCCCTTCTTGCCTCGAGCAGAAGGGTTTTCTCTGATCTGTCAATTGGCTCTTCACCTTAGCCATGTGCTATTGCTGAGGCATTCTTGACTCTGTAAGCTCTAGATATTGGAACGGATGACGTCAGCTTCGATCCTTCATCGTCGAGCTCTAGGTAGTGGCCTATTCATTTGATGAATGGCTCGAGCCCCACGGACTGCTTCCTCGAATCATTTGTAAGATTTCTCACAATCATAGCACCAGGAGGAACGTGTCTAGGAATGAGATTTCTTGGGATTTGTGTGCCTTCCTGCCAATGTTAGTAAAGGTATTGCATGCAAGTCTCGAATGGAAGAAAAGATACCTGAAGTTTTGGCGAAGCTGTGGTGGTAGGGGGCTCCAGTGGTGTAGATCTGGGCCCAAATATTTGAAGCTTCCTCGGGGAAGTTTCTCACAGCTGATTGTATGCAGGGGATGCAAGCTCCTCCATTGCTATGTTCCCGATACAATGCCAAATTCCTCTATATCCTTCGACCGTTCGATACCACTTGGTAGATCACTTGCTTGCACTGGTCTGGCTTTAATTGTTGCCAATATCTCATCTGTTGATTCTGTGGGTAGGGGTTTTGCTGTGGTGGTATCTTCTGAAAGTTTCCAGCTTCCGAATTATTCCTCAGCTAAATCCCGTATGATTCCTCTAGCTGGGATTGTATGCATTTCCCATTGGAGCAGCATTCTGCAGTAACCTACTCCTACCTCTTTTTGGAATGGTCAGTCATTCCCATAGCAATCCCTGCTAAAGTGTGGTACTTAGCAGACTTCACAGATTTGATACACAGGCTGAACATTTCTTCCTAAGACATTGGCACTCTGAATCTGGAAAACAACTAGAATCTGCACATGACTTTAACATCATTAGTAGGTAATGCCTGTGGTTCAGGCTATTTTCGAAAAGTGTTCCACGACTACTATGATGTAATTATTTTCAAAGGAAAGAAAGAGAAAAGGATTCGAAATACCTCTGATATCAACGGTTGCAACATTCTGTGTACGTCGCTGGGGTAGACGATCTCTGGAAGATGTGTTACCTATTATTTGGCAAGCATTGCAGGACTGTATCAGAGATACAAAATCCTTGAATATGGTGGGTCAACAAGATCCTGCTTTCAACACTTCCCGGACAGTGTTGATAGTAGTCAATTGGTCTCCCGTAGATTCTTTAGGGCAATGCTCCAAAATCTTGTGTCCTTCGTCTTCTGAGATACGTCTTCTGATCACTGATCTGCAAAAATTTGAAATAGAAGAGAAACTGCCCAGTAGTAATATTTCAAATCAGCAAAGAATTTCTTCTTTTGCTGATAAGTCATATCACTTGGAACTTATTAAGTGACTAGATAATTTGCAACAACAATAAACCACAGATGAGAATTATTATACATAGCAAACAATGCAAATAAGTTTTCATCCAAAAATTCATCAGTATTAAACTAGCCTCAAACTCAGGGTTTCCTAATCTAGACAAATGGTTTGCTTTCTAGATTTTCAACCCTTTTTCTTATCCCTTTATTCTATATCAAGTTCAAGTAACAATAAAACTTAACTTAATCAAGTATGGTTCAGCATTAGTTTTATTGAACACAGATATCTTGGAGTGATCAGTGTAACCTATTGTTTTTAGACAAGACTAGATAAGATTAGAATTTATCATACATGAACTTTCTTATCATGTTTCTGTCCTAAAACAATTCTTATTACATCACATATTCATTCAAAAAGAAGATTTCAATCAGGTGATGTCATAATGGGTGCAATAATTCCTTTTGGTTTTAAAAAAATCTCATGCAATTATCAGCAAAACAAAAGGAACTTCCTTTTTTCAATAGAACATTCAAAGGTCCAGCTATTAAGGAAAAATTATTTCATAACTCATCCTAATAAGGCCGGCATGACTCTAAGAAATTCTAAAATGGAGTTTCTTCCCAATAAAAATTAAGCCAAAACTTTACAACTCAGAAGAAAATTTTATTTTATCCTCATTTCCATTTTTATTTTAAAAAAAGAAAACACGAAAAGAGCAACAAATGGACAACTAAGAAACAACTAAGAAAGAACAAGAGATAGGGAAAAGAATAACTTACCATTGAGCAAGAAAAATACATTCTTTTTGGATTTTAATTTTACATTTTTTCTTCTTCTTTTTATGTTTAATTTCGAAAGCAATTAAATTCCCTCAATATGGTTTTAGAATAATTTTCTAAAATTTGATTATCCTAAGTGTCTTAATTCCAGATAATATCTAAAATTAATTATTATGATAATCCTATATTTTGGAAACTGATTGTCTAACTAGCATAAAAATGTTAGGTTTAAGGTCTAGATTACTACCGCTACCTATCATAAGTATCTAGAATTTTGATCAGGAATCCTAAATTCATTATGATATTTCCCCGGCAACGGCGCCAAAAACTGATGGGGATTCCGGTTGACGTGCTAAATAGGTGTTATTTTACCCTATGTTGATTATGAATATTAAGGACTGTGATTGACTAATTGTCACATTTAGTCTCTATGGTGTCACTTAATCAGCCAGAACCTAAGGCAGAGTACCTATCGTGTAGCTAGTCTATTGGAAAGTATCTACGATTTTACTAAGTTAATTATCGTACTCCCAGGGAAGTGGCAACGACTTAGTAGTAACTAGCCTTTTATCCTAACTCCTATCTTATGATCCAGTTATACAATCTTCATCAAATACTTTGATGAGGGTGATCCATTCTCCACTAGGTTCAAGCCCAATTAATCCTAAAAGTGTTTTAAAGATGAGTTCTGATTCTATGTTATACTGTTACTATACATTGATTGACCTATATTCGAGTATTTTAGACATGTCTTGGCCTGGATTGCAACTATGTTCTGTGTCTAAAGGTTACCACATCTGAGTTTTCTACGCTACCGCCGCCCCATCGTTAAGGGTAACGGCCCTACTCACGGCTCGGACTAAAGTCAATGACCGCGCCCTATGTCCACTTTGGGGATCATACTGCTCGTCTTATAACCGCCGGCATAATACTCAACTCAGCCTACCTAGACTACTTTCAACCAACAGGGTGTTCCCAGATTATTTTATCTAGTATGGCAGACACCAATACTAATTGATGTCTGTTAAACTAAACAGGTTATGAATAGACCGTGGTTAGGAATTGTCTATAACCCTAATTTCAGTTTAAAAGAACGGCAATAGACATGCAGACATAATGGATATTTAAGAAGGTGGCCATTTCTAGAAAAACATAATAACTTCAACATATATCACAAATATTCATAAAAACATAATCTGGTATTCCAATCAATATTTGGACAAACACAATAACAACATATAAGAGAGGGACAGGGGGACCGATGCCATAAAGAATTCACCCTTTACGAAGTCTCGCCGATGGAGCGTACTGCTGTATATGCCGTATTGCTTGACCCGACTCTGCTCGTCAGAACCTTCGGAGGACGCTTCCTCAGCCTAGTAGCTGGGCTTTACTTAACAACCCGGCTTAAGCCTAGCCCTGTGGACTGAGTCTTCGAACGCCTCGAGCTCTCTTAGGGCCTCCTAACGAAACCCCGGGTATTCTATGAATACCGGAAACGAACCTATCTATAGAAACCTAAGATCTGAGACTATTTCTCAGAAACTAAAACAAAACACTAATAAGAAAGAAAACTGAGATCTGAGTCTCTGAGTGAGTTGTGTACTAGAGAATTGTACACTGGAAACCACTTAATGACTCAGATCGAGTGGAGAGGGATGAATTCAACTGCTGGAGGCCTGGGGTATTTATAGCAGCTTCCCGGAGTGAAACATTCTGAAAAATTCGATGTGGGACAGCTTCTGGCGGCTTGGGACGCCTGTCCCGGTTCGGGACGCCCGCCCTGATTCGTTGACCAGGTTCGGGACGCCCGTCCCGGTTCAGGACGCCCTTCCTGGCGGTTTGACCGGGTCGGGACGCCCGTCCCGGACCTTTGACCGGGTCAACATTTCCAAAAATTGCGTTTTTGCCCCAGAATTTGCTGTTTTCGTCTACTTTTCACCTGACACTTCCAAAATCATAAAAACCGTGAAATCAAGTAAATAGTAAACAATTAATGTCAATTTACTCTCAATTTCACATTAAAACATATATAAAAACATGCTAAAAATGTGATACGATTTTCGCGTATCAGACATATACAGCAGTACGCTCCGTAGGCGAGACTTCGTAAAGGGTGATTTCTTTATGGCATCGGTCCCCACGTCCCTCTCTTATATGTGTTATTGCTTTGTTCTAAATATGAATTATGAATATCAGATTACGATTTTATGAATAGTTGTGTTATATGTTGAAGTTTTTATGTTTTTCCGGAAATAGGCACCTGCTAAATATTCATTATGTCTGCATGTCTAATGTAAGTCTCTTTTAAACTAAAACTAGGGTTATAGACAATTCCTAACCACGGTCTATCCATAACCTGTTTAGTTTAACAGGCATCAATTAGTATTGGTGTCTGCCATACTAGATAAAATAACCAACGGAACACCTTGTTTGTTAGAGTAGTCTAGGTAGGCTGAGTAGAGAGTTATGCCGGCGGTTTTGCGACGAGCAGCATGACCCCGAAGTGACATAGGGTACCGTTCATTGCTGACTTTAGTCCGGGCCATGAGTAGGGCCGTTTACCTTAACGATGGGGCGGTAGCGTAGAGACCTCAGATGTGGTACACCTTTAGACACAGAACATAGTTGCATTCGAGGCTAAGATATATCTAAAACACTTGAATATAGGTCAATCAACATATAGGAACAGTATAACATAGAATCAGAACTCATCTTTAAAACACTTTTAGGATTAATTAGACTTAAACCTAGTGGAGAATGGATCACCCTCTCATCAAAGTATTTGATGAAGATTGCATAACTGGATTATAAGATAGGAGTTAGGATAAAAGGCTAGTTACTACTAAGCCGTTGCCACTTCCTTGGGAGTACGATAATTAAATTAATAAAATCGTAGATACTTTCCAATAGACTAGCTACACGATAGGTACTCTGCCTTAGGTTCTGGCTAATTAAGTGACACCATAAAGACTAAATGTGACAATTAGTCAATCACAGTCCTTAATTATTCATAATCAACATAGGGTAAAATAACACCTATTTAGCATATCGGTCAGAAACCGCATCAGATTTTTGGCACCGTTACCGGGGAAATATCATAATGAATGTAGGATTATTGGCCACAATTCTAGAAACTTATGATAGGTAGCGGTAGTAACCTAGACTTTTGACTTACACTTATCTTATACTAGTTAGACAATCACTTTCCTAAATATAGGATTGTCATAACTAATTAATTTTAGATAATATCTGAAATTAAGACACTTAGGATAATCAAATTTTAGAAAATTATTCTAAAAACCATATTAAGGAAATTTACCTGCTTTCTAAATAAATCAAAATCCATAAAAATATTTCTTACTTTCTTGTTTCGCTGTGCTACTTTTTGCTATTTGTTATTTTTAACCAGACTTTGCACTCAAAGATGAAGAGAACAAGAGCAGCTACTAATCAGGCAAAGAAGCAGAAAACCCTGACACTCCAGGACCGAAGAAGACAAAACCAGAGGGCCCCTCTAGGCCTGTACCAGAAGTACCACGAGGGACTCTTCCTTCACAACCAGTAGAAGTAAACTCAAGCCCTGATGCCAGTGAACTAGTGAGACGATTCCTGAACACCCGTGAGCATAGTCCCACGGAAGAAGATCCTTCTGAGGATACCTTCCCTCCTAGAGAAGTACCCCCAGAGATCTCCAATTCACCCCCCTACCCAGATTTTCCTCTAAATCCACCCACCCCTAACTGATCACCCAAATTCACCCCTCTCCTGCATACACCCCACACCTCACGAGCGCACCCCTTCATCCGCGGGGAGTACTAACGGTTATTATTCAAGTTGTCCGTGCAGATAGACACACTAACTCAAAGGGTCTATGAGATGGACCAAGGGATTGCCAGCAGACTGTGTCATTTAGACCAACTCAGTCTGAACACACAACTAACGTAGACCGACTCAAGCCACGGTCAATCTCCAGGAGAACCAAGGTGCGCAACTACTCCGAGAGATGGCTGATCTACGCAGTGAGCAAAACAGGCAGAGGGATGATGAGAACAATACGCATAGAAATGCGAAGCATTCGGACAGAACTACAGGAGATCAGAGATAGGATTCGTTAAAAAGGGAAGATTCTTTTACTCTCAACATAATTCGTTTGAACTGAAACTTGAATAATTGACCCTTATTTTCTATTTTTCAAACATTTTTAAAGGGTCATTTATATTCAACAATTTTCTTCAGACAGTTTATTTCAAATTTCTATGAAAAACAAGAGTTTTGCAAATACAGTTTATTTTCCACTAATTACATTGCACAAACTCAGTTTTATTTTTCTGAAATTCTTGCTGAATTTAAGTTAGGATAAAATTAGGGTAGTCACAATTTTCGAAAAGAGACTGAGAATTTTTTCATAGAGTTTTTAACAACTTCTGAATTTTATTGGATAAACATGAAGCCTTGTTAAGAATTATGATAATTTTTGGTATTTTGAGATTTTTAGGGAATTACGAAAAAAAAAAAAAAATTTTCCCGAAATTGGCACGCGTCCCGATGCAACCCGGGATGGGCGTCCCGGTTCTGGACGGGCGTCCAGCGGGATGGGAGTCCTCCCTCCGGGATGGGCGTCCCGAAGGTCACCCTTCTATAAAAATTCAATTTTTTTCATTTTCTCTCAAATCTACAACCAAAAATTCATCTCTCTAAAAAACATTTCTCTCTAGCCTCTCTCTACAAATTTTTGGCAAACTCCTCAAAGTTTAAAAATTCGAATTTGCCTCCAAAATTTGAATTTTAAACTTCACCCAAAAATTCGAATTTCCCGCCAAAAATTCAAAATTCGCCCCTAACCTAATTTCATCCTTCTGAATTCAAATTCACCTCCAGAATTTGAGTTTAAAGCTTTCTTCCCCACCTACACTTTCTCATACGTTTTAAATGGCTCCCAAACGTGCTCGTACCACATCTACCATGACAGTTACCTCAGTGACACATCCTTTTATGCTGTTTCCCTCCAGCACAGCATACCAAGAGAGATGCACTGGGTACATCGGGCATACGATACTAACGGGCAGAATGCTGGATTGGGCAGTAGTACAGACACTGGGAGTAGAGCCGGAAGTCAGACGCATACTCGACGTACCACCCTACAGTCGAGTATTCATCGTCACCGAGCCCACATACCTGGAGCTGGTATGTGAGTTCTATGCGTCTTTTACCTGCCAACAGGAGCAGATCACATTCCGTTTAGGCGGAATAGATCGATCGATGAGCATGGCCGAGTTCGGCATCGCCCTAGGCATCTGGCAGAGAGATGAGCTGGATACGCCCGCATACACCACAGCAGTTCAAGACTTCACGTCTGCAGACGTCTCCACTGCTTGGGCTCAGATCTGCATGACGGGTGTCCCATACCAGCATGGCTTTGCAAAAGCCACAGGTATTTATCCTACTCTTCGTTACCTGCATGCTATCATTGCACACACATTGGCAGGACGATTGACAGCGCCCAGAACTGTCACCCGGATGGAGACGTTCCTTCTAGCCAACATGCACATGGGATCTACAGTAGAGATGGCTAGACTCATAGCGGTCGTCATGCGAGGATTCGCTACAGACACTAGGAAACAGTGTCTGGGACTCGGACCATACATCACCAGGCTAGCCCGCTACCTGGAGTTGGACATAGAGGGCTCGGAGCTTACTCTGGTCGCCCCAACTACTATTCCCACAAACGTTACCATTCTACGGAACATGGGAATGGTTGTACGGGATGCGAATAGCCGCGACACCATCCACAAGGAGCAGACAGGACAAGCATCGGCATCGGAAGCATTTCCAGCACATATCCCTCCATCCGAGACGTTCGTGCAACGTACTGCCTTCGAACGACACATGTCGCACGGATTGGCAGAACTATCGGCCCGATACAGTCGAGACATGGACAGGATGACAGACGGCTGACGATGGAGGACAGGATTGACAGACGTTGGCGATGATAGATGATGGATCACCATGAACACCCAGCAGGATTGAGGAGATACATCAGCAGACTTCCAGTAGCGGAAAACTTTGAGTTTGACTTAGCAGACTTAGGTCCACTGGACAACGATCCGCCGGGTTCTTAGTCTCTCTCTCCTTCTTTCCTTTCTTTCTTTTTCTTTTGTTTTTGTTTTCTTGTTCTATGCGTATAAACATGTCTGGGCTGTATGACGTATGAATCCATGTACAAATTTGATTTATATGACATACAGAATTGTTTGCATTATTTTATTTTATGTCTTACTTACCCATACAGAATCCTTTATTTTTCTGTTTTATTTCTTATTTTCAAATAAGTGTGGGGTAGCTAGATATGTATGAACACTGAGGACAGTGCCAGACTTAAGTGTGGGGTAGCAGTGCACGGTGCACTGTAGCAGTTTGCAAAATTTTTCGCATGAATTTGACCAATTACCTTTTCAAGACTGAACTAGATGAAATTAGACCAGTTGTGGATGTTTTGACAATTAGAATAACTGGATGAGACTCTGAGCTAAAAGTGAAAGGAAACAAAAGATAGTTAATCAAATAAGGGTAGTTTGCCAGCGGCCTTCGCTACTCGAGCACCACTCCTTCGGGGAATTTAAAGCCTGATGCCCTAAGGCCGTGTAGATCTGGGAGTCATCGGAGTGGGACTCGCTACATGGGTAGTTGAAGTTGACGTATTCTAAGCAGACTCAAAATACCCTGAATCTATAAAATAACTAAATGCTAAAACATTAAAAATCTGATCACCAAAGCTCAGAACTCAAAAAGTTGTCTGTTGTTAATATGTCTAGCGATAGGTCGAAGTGTTATCTGGTAGTAGTTAAGACAAGAGTACATTGTGTTGACTATCTGGTCTGGACTAGTACACACACTACACATTAGGAAGACCCTGTGACTAAGAAAAAAGACCAACCTAGTTGTTGATTTGTTTTCTGCCTGATCATAACAAGCTACTAAAAACATCTGAGACCTTGTCATAGCAACCTAACCAGACAGACCTGTATTAAGACTTCTCTGAAGAATTTTTGGAATAAAAACATGACTAGGAATTTAAGTAACTTCAGGTAGACTTTGCTTGAGGACAAGCAAAAGGCTAAGTGTGGGGTTATCTGATACGCGAAAATCGTATCACCTTTTTAGCATGTTTTTACGTATGAATTTGGGAGAAATCAAGGGCAATTTGATCTTGATTGTGCATATTCACTTAATTTCACAGTTTTTTATGATTTGGAAGTGTCAGGTGCAAAGTAGACGAAAACAGCAAATTTTGGGGCAAACGCATTTTTGGAAATGTTGACTCGGTCAAAGGTCCGGGACGGGCGTCCCGAACCAGGGACGGCGTCCCGACCTGGTCAACAGACCAGGGCGGCGTCCCGAGCCGCCAGAAGCTGTCCCACATCGAATTTTCAGAGATTTTCACTCCGGGAAGCTGCTATAAACCCCAGGCCTCAGCAGTTGAATTCATCCCTCTCCACTTGATCTGAGTCATTAAGTGGTTCCAGTGTACAATTTTCCAGTACACAACTCACTCAGAGACTCGGATCTCAGTTTTCTTTCTTATTAGTGTTTGTTTTAGTTTCTGAGAAATAGTCTCAGATCTTAGGTTTCTATAGATAGGTTCGTTTCTGGTATTCATAGAATACCAGGGATTTCGTTAGGAGATCCTAAGAGAGCTCTAGGCGTTCGAGAGTCAGTCCACAGGGCTAGGCTTAAGCCCAGGACGTAAGGTAAAGTCTACTACTGAGGAAGCGTCCTCCGAAGGTTATGGTGAGCAGAGTCAGGGCGCAATACGACATATACAGCAGTACGCTCCGTAGGCGAGACTTCGTAAAGGGTGATTTCTTTATGGCACGGTCCCCATGCCCTCCTCTTTATGTGTTATGCTTTGTTCTAAATATGAATTATGAATATCAGATTACGATTTTATGAATATGGTTATATGTTGAAGTTTTTATGTTTTTCCGGAAATAGCCACCTGCTAAATATTCATTATGTCTGCATGTCTAATGTAAGTCTCTTTTAAACTAAAACTAGGGTTATAGACAATTCCTAACCACGGTCTTTCCATAACCTGTTTAGTTTAACAAGCATCAATTAGTATTGGTGTCTGCCATACTAGATAAAATAACCAACGGAACACCTTGTTTGTTAGAGTAGTCTAGGTAGGCTGAGTAGAGAGTTATGCCGGCGGTTTTGCGACGAGCAGCATGACCCCGAAGTGACATAGGGTACCGTTCATTGCTGACTTTAGTCCGGGCCGTGAGTAGGGCCGTTTACCTTAACGATGGGGCGGTAGCGTAGAGACCTCAGATGTGGTACACCTTTAGACACAGAACATAGTTGCATTCGAGGCTAAGATATATCTAAAACACTCGAATATAG
>CM049929.1:11911100-11916100 GCA_027405835.1 Asclepias syriaca | reverse complement strand
GAACCTAAGGCAGAGTACCTATCGTGTAGCTAGTCTGTTGGAAAGTATCTACGATTTTATTAAATAAATATCGTACTCCCAGGGAAGTGGCAACGGCTTAGTAGTAACTAGCCTTTCTTCCTAACTCTTATCTTATAATCCAGTTATGCAATCTTCATCAATAATTTTGATGAGAGGGTGATTCATTCTCCACTAGGTTTAAGTCTAGCTAAACCTGAAAGTGTTTTAAAGATTAGATCCAGATTTTATGTTATACTGTTACTATACGTTGATTGACCTATATTCGAGTGTTTTAGACATGTCTTGGCCTGGATTGCAATTATGCTCTGTGTCTAAAGGCTACCACATTTGAGTTTCTACGCTACCGCCCCACCGTTAAGGGTAACGGCCCTACTCACGGCTCGGACTAAAGTCAGCAATGACCGCCCTATGTCACTTTGGGGATCATACTGCTCGTCGCATAACCGCCGGCATAAAACTCTACTCAGCCTACCTAGACTACTTTCAACCAACGGGGTGTTCCGCAGATTATTTTATCTAGTATGGTAGACACCAATACTAATTGATGTCTGTTAAACTAAACAGGTTATGAATAGACCGTGGTTAGGAATTGTCTATAACCCTAATTTCAGTTTAAAAGAACGGCAATAAACATGCAGACATAATGGATATTTAAGCAGGTGGCCATTTCTAGAAAAACATAATACTTCAACATAAATAACAAATATTCATAAAAACATAATCTGGTATTCAAACAGTTATTTGGACAAACACAATAACAACATATAAGAGAGGGACAGGGGGACCGATGCCATAAAGAATTCACCCTTCACGAAGTCTCGCCGATGGAGCGTACTGCTGTATATGCCGTATTGTTTGACCCGACTCTGCTTGCAAGAACCGTCGGAGGACGCTTCCTCAGCCTAGTAGCTAGACTTTACCTTACATCCTGGGCTTAAGCCTAGCCCTGTGGACTGACTCTTCGAACGCCTAGAGCCCTCTTAGGATCTCCTAACGAAATCCCGGGTGTTGTATGAACACTAGAAACGAACCTATCTATAGAAACCTAAGATCTGAGACTATTTCTCAGAAACTAAAACAAAACACTAACAAGAAAGAAAACTGAGATCCGAGTCTCTGAGTGAGTTGTGTACTAGAGAATTGTACACTGGACACCACTAAATGACTCAGATCGAGTGGAGAGGAATGAATTCAACTGCTGGAGGCCTGGGGTATTTATAGCAGCTTCCCGGAGTGAAAATCTCTGAAAAATTCGATGTAGGACAGCTTCTGGCGGCTCAGGACGCCCGTCCTGGTCTGTTGACCAGGTCGGGATGCCCGTCCCGGGTCCTGGACGCCCGTCCCTCTGGCTTGACTTGGTCGGGACGCCCGTCCCTGGTTCGGGACACCCGTCCCGGACCTTTGACCGAGTCAACATTTCCAAAAATTGCGTTTTTGCCCCAAAATTTGTTGTTTTCGTCTACTTTGCACCTGACACTTCCAAAATCATAAAAACTGTGAAATTAAGTGAATAATGCACAATCAAGATCAAATTGCCCTTGATTTCACCCAAATTCATACGTAAAAACATGCTAAAAAAGTGATACGATTTTCGCGTATCAAATAACCCCACACTTAGCCTTTTGCTTGTCCTCAAGCAAAGTCTACCTGAAGTTACTTAAATTCCTAGTCATGTTTTTATTCCAAAAATTCTTCAGACAAGTCTTAATACAGGTCTGTCTGGTTAGGTTGCTATGACAAGGTCTCAGATGTTTTTAGTAGCTTGTTATGATCAGGCAGAAAACAAATCAACAACTAGGTTGGTCTTTTTTCTTAGTCACAGGGTCTTCCTGATGTGTAGTGTGTGTACTAGTCCAGACCAGATAGTCAACACAATGTACTCTTGTCTTAACTACTACCAGATAACACTTCGACCTATCGCTAGACATATTAACAACAGACAACTTTTTGAGTTCTGAGCTTTGGTGATCAGATTCTATCATTTAGCATTTATTGATTCCTTTCGTTTATAGATTTTCTAGGGTATTTTGAGTCTGCTTAGAACACGTCAACTTCAACTACCCATGTAGCGAGTCCCACTCCGATGACTCCCAGATCTGTACGACCTTAGGGCATCAGGCTTTAAATTCCCCGAAGGAGTGGTGCTCGAGTAGCGAAGGCCGCTGGCAAACTACCCTTATTTGATTAACTTCTTTTAATTTCTTTTCACTTCTAGCTCAGAGTCTCATCTAGTCATCCTAACTGCCAATATATCCACAACTGGTCTAATTTTATCTAGTTAAGTCTCGAACAGGTAATTGGTTGAGGTCTCTAATCCAGACAAAGTTGTGTTCAGTTATCAGGAATTCCCTATTCCTAATCAATTAGTCCAAGATAGCTATCAATTATCTCCTACTAACCATAACATACTACCTACATATCATAGACATAAGCAATTGTTTAACCAAGCATACTGCATTTAGAAGTCTGAAAGACGGAAAAAGTTTGAAATTTTTTTTGGAAGGGTGTGAAAATACGGGAAAACAAGCAAATCATGCGAAAAATTTTGCAAACTGCTACAGTGCACCGTGCACTGCTACCCCACACTTAAGTCTGGCACTGTCCTCAGTGTCATGCATATCTAATACCCCACACTTTTTGAAAACAAGAAACAAAAACAAAATAGAAAACTCTTACCCCACACTTATTTGACTAACTAAGGGTAAGAGAGAAATAAAACAACCAAAGAAATAACAAAACAGGACACCAAACAAAGAAAATAAAAGTAAGGAACATGAGGATTAGAAAAACTCCCTTCATGTCGCGAGCAGAAGGGTCTTCTCTGATCTGTCAATTGGCTCTTCACCTTAGCCATGTGCTATTAATGAGGCATTCTTGACTCTGTAAGCACTAGATACTGTAACGGATGATGTCAGCTTCGATCCTTCATTGTCGAGCTCCATGTAGTGGCCTATTCATTTGATGAATGGCTCGAGCCCTACGGTTTGCTTCCTCGAATCATTTGTAAGATTTCTCACAATCATAGCACCGTGTCCAGGAGTAACGTGTCTAGGAATGAGACTTCTTGGGATTTGTGTGCCTTCTTGCCACTGTTAGTAAAGGTATGGCATGCAAGTCTCGACTGGAAGAAAAGATACCTGAAGTTTTGGCGAAGCTGTGGTGGTAGGGGGCTCCAGTTGTGTAGATCTGGGCCCAAGTATTTTGAGACTTCCTCGGGGAAGTTTCTCACAGCTGATTGGTATGCAGGGAATGCAAGCTCCTCCATTGCTATGCTCCCGACACAATGCCAAATTCCTCTATATCTGTCGTCCGTTCGTTACCTCTTGGTAGATCACTTGCTTGCACTGGTCTGGCTTTAATTGTTGCCAGTATCTCATCTATTGATTCTGCGAGTGTGGGTTTTGCTGTGGTGGTGTCTTCTGAAAGTTTCCAGCTTCCGAATTACTCCTCAGCTAAATCCCGTATGATTCCTCCAGCTGGGATTGTATGCATTTCCCATTGGAGCAGCATTCTGCAGTAACCTGCTCCAACCACTTTTGGAATGGTTCGTATTTCATTCCCATAGCAATCCCTGCTAGAGTGTGGTACTTAGAAGACTTCACAGATTTGATACACAGGCTGAACAATTCTTCCTAAGACATCGGCACTCTGAATCTGGAAAACAACTAGAATCTGCACATGACTCTAACATCATTAGTAGGTAATGCCTGTGGTTCAGGCTATTTTTGAAAAGTGTTCCACAACTACTATGATGTTATTATTTTCAAAGGAAGAAAGGAAAAGGATTCGAAATACCCCTGATATCAACGGTTGCAACATTCTATGTACGTCGCTGGGGTAGATGATCTCTGGAAGATGTGTTACCTGTTATTTGGAAAGCATCGCATGACTGTATCAGAGATACAAAAGTCCTTGAATATGGTGGGTCAACAAGATCCTGCTTTCAACACTTTCCGGGCAGTGTTGATAGTAGTCAATTGGTCTCCCGTAGATTCTTTAGGGCAATGCTCCAAACTCTTGTGGCCTTCGTCTTCTGAGACACATCTTCTGATCAACTGATCTGCAAAAATTTGAAATAGAAGAGAAACTGCCCAGTAGTAATATTTCAAATCAGCAAAGAATCTCTTCTTTTGCTGATAAGTCATATCACTTGGAACTTATTCAGTGACTAGATAATTTGAAATAAACCACAGATGAGAATTATTATACATAGCAAACAATGCAAATAAGTTTTCATCCAAAAATTTATCAGTATTACACTAGCCTCTAACTCGGGGTTTTCTAATCTAGACAAATGGTTTGCTTTCTAGATTTTCAACCCTTTTTCTTATCCCTTCTTTCTATATCAAATTCAATAGAACTTAACTAATCAATCTTGGTTCATCATTAGTTTTATTGAACGCAGATATCTCAGAGTGATCAGTGTAACCTATTGTTTTTAGACAAGACTAGATAAGATCGGAATTTATCATGCATGAACTTTCTTATCATCAAACAATTCATACTACATCATTACATCACATATTAATTCAAAAAGCAGATTTCAATCAGGTGATGCCATAATGGTGCAGTAATTCCTTTCGGTTTAAAAGTTCTCATGCAATCATCAGCAAAACAAAAGGAACATCCTTTTTTTTTCAATAGAACATTCAAAGGTCTGGCTATTAAGGAAAAACTATTTCATAACTCATCCTAATAAGGCCGGCATGACTCTAAGAAAATTCTAAAATAGAGTTTCTTCCCGATAAAAATCTAAGCCAACATTTTACAACTCAGAAGAAAATATATTTTATCCTCATTTCCATTTTTATTTCTTCGAAATTAAATAAAGGAAGAAAAACACGAAAAAGAGCAACTAAGAAAACAACTAGAAAAACAAGAGATAGGGAAAAGGAACAACTCACCGTTGAGCAAGAAAGATACATTCTTTTTGGGATTTTAAATTTTTAACATTTTTTTTTCTTTTTATGTTGAAAGCA
>CM049929.1:11891100-11906100 GCA_027405835.1 Asclepias syriaca | reverse complement strand
CGTTTAGTCTTATGGTGTCACTTAATCAGCCAGAATCTAAGGCAGAGTACCTATCGTGTAGCTAGTCTATTGGAAAGTATCTACGATTTTACTAAGTTAATTATCGTACTCCCAGGGAAGTGGCAACGGCTTAGTAGTAACTAGCCTCTTATCCTAACTCTTATCTTATGATCCAGTTATGCAATCTTCATCAAATACTTTGATGAGAGGGTGATCCATTCTCCACTAGGTTCAAGTCTAATTAACCCTAGAAGTGTTTTAAAGATAAGTTCTGATTCTATGTTATACTGTTCCTATATGTTGATTGACCTATATTCGAATGTTTTAGATATATCTTAGCCTGGAATGCAACTATGTTCTGTGTCTAAAGGTGTACCACATCTGAGTCTCTATGCTACCGCCCCCTATCATTAAGGTAAACGGCCCTACTCACGGTACGAACAAAGACAGTTATGAAAGCCCTATGTCACTTTCGGGGATCACTCTGAAGGCTCGTAATCGCTGGCATAACGCTCTACTCAGCCTACCTAGACTACTCTAACAAGCCAGGTGTTCAGCATGTTATTTTATCTAGTATGGCAGACACCAATACTAATTGATGCCTGTTAAACTAAACAGGTTATGAATAGACCGTGGTTAGGAATTGTCTATAACCCTATTTTAGTTTAAAAGAAACTACATTAGACATGCAGACATAATGATTATTTAGCAGGTGGCTATTTCCAGAAAAACATAATAACTTCAACATACAAAACAACTATTCATAAAATCATAATCTGATATTCATAATTGATGTTTAGGACAAAGCAATAAAACATATAAGAGAGGGGTATGGGGACTGATGCCATAAAGAAATCACCCTTTACTTAGTCTCGCCTACAGAGCGTACTGCTGTATACGTCGTATTGCCCGCCCTGACTCTGCTCGCCAGAACCTTCGGAGGACGCTTCCTCAGCCTAGTAGCTAGACTTTACCTTACGTCCTGGGCTTAAGCCTAGCCCTGTGGACTGACTCTTCGAACGCCTAGAGCTCTCTTAGGGTCTCCTAACGAAACCCCAGGTATTCTATGAATACCGGAAACGAACCTATCTATAGAAACCTAAGATCTGAGACTATTTCTCAGAAACTAAAACAAAACACTAATAAGAAAGAAAACTGAGATCTGAGTCTCTGAGTGAGTTGTGTATTGGAAAACTGTACACTGGAAACCACTTAATGACTCAGATCGAGTGGAGAGGGATGAATTCAACTGCTGGAGGCCTGGGGTATTTATAGCAGCTTCCCGGAGTGAAAAATTCTGAAAAATTCGATGTGGGACAGCTTCTGGCGGCTCGGGACGCCCGTCCCGGTTCGGGAAGCCCGTCCTGATTCGTTGACCAGGTTCGGGACGCCCGTCCCGATTCAAGAAGCCCGTCCTGGCAGTTTGACCGGGTCGGGACTCCCGTCCCGGGTTCGGGACGCCCGTCCCGGACCTTTGACCGGGTCAACATTTCCAAAAATTGCGTTTTTGCCCCAGAATTTGCTGTTTTCGTCTACTTTTCACCTGACACTTTCAAAATCATAAAAACCGTGAAATCAAGTAAATAGTAAACAATTAATGTCAATTTACTCTCAATTTCACATTAAAACATACATAAAAACATGCTAAAAATGTGATACGATTTTAGCGTATCAGATAACCCCACACTTAGCTTTTTGCTTGTCCTCAAGCAAAGTCTACATGGAGTTAGTGATTTTAAACCGTAGTGCAGTCACTTAAATTCCTAATCATGTTTTTATTCCAAAAATTCTTCAGACAATTCTTAACACAGGTCTGATTGGTTAGGTTGCTATGACAAGGTCTCACATGTCTCTAGTAGTTTGTTATGATCAGGCAGAAAACAAATCAACAACTAGGTTGGACTTTTTTCTTAGTCACAGGGTCTTCCTGATGTGTAGTGTGTGTACTAGTCTAGACCAGATAGTCAACACAATGAACTCTTATCTTAACTGCTACCAGATAATACTTGACCTATCGCTAGACATACTGACAACAGATAACTTTCTGAGTTCTGAGCTTTGGTGATCAGATTTTTAATGTTTTAGCACTTAGTTATTTTCTTTATAGATTCAGGGTATTTCGAGTTTGCTTAGAACACGTCAACTTCAACTACCCATGTAGCGAGTCCCACTCCGATGACTCCCAGATCTACACGACCTTAGGGCATCAGGCTTTAATTCCCCGAAGGAGTGGTGCTCGAGTAGCGAAGGCCGCTGGCAAACTACCCTATTGTAATTAACTTCCTTAAGTTCTTTTCACTTTTAGCTCAGAGTCTCATCTAGTCATTCTAACTGCCAATATATCCACAACTGGTCTAATTTTATCTAGTGGAGTCTCGAAGGCAATTGGTTGAGGTCTCTAATCCAGACAAGGTTGTGCTCAGTTATCAGGAATTCCCTATTCCTAATCAATTAGTCCAAGATAGCTATCGACTATCTCCTACTAACCATAACATACTACCTACATATCATAGACATAAGCAATTTGTTTAACCAAGCATACTGCATTTAGAAGTCTGAAAGACGGAAAAGTTTTGAAAAAATTTTGGAAGGGTGTGAAAATACAGGGAAAACAAGCAAAAGCATGCGAAATTTTTTTCAAACTGCTTCAAACTGCTACAGTGCCGTGCACTGCTACCCCACACTTAAGTTTGGCACTGTCCTCAGTGTTCATGCATAGCTAATTACCCCACACTTATTTGAAGACAAGAAATAAAACATAAAAAAAAACAAGAAAAGACAGAATAATGCAACAATTCTGTATGTCATATAAATCAATTTTGTACAAAGATTCATAGTCATACAGCCCAGACATACACAAAGAACAAGATAAACAAAAGACAAAAGAAAAAAAGAAAGAAAAAGGGGAGAGAGAGACTAAGAACCCGGCGGGTCGCCATCCAGTGGACCGAGGTCTGTTAGGTCAAACTCGAAGTTCTCCGCTACTCGGGCAGTCTGCTGATGTATCTCCTCAATCCTACTGGTGATCATGGCGATCCTGTCATCCATCACCGCCAGTCGTCTGTCAATCCGGTCATCCATCATGGCCAGCCGGCTGTCAATCCGGTCCATGTCTCGACTGTATCGTGCCGATAGTTCTGCCAATCCGTGCGACATGTGTCGTTCGAAGGCAGTACGTGGCACGAACGTCTCGGATGGAGGGATATGCGGTGGAGCTGCTTCTGATGCCGAAGCCTGTCCTGGCTGCTCTGTGTGGATGGTGTAGCGGCCGCTCGCATCCCGGACAACCATTCCCATGTTCCGTAGGATGGTAACGTCTGTGGGAATAGTGGTTGGGGCGACCAGAGTAAGCTCCGAGCCCTCTATGTCCAACTCCAGGTAGCGGGCTATCCTGGTGATGAATGGCCCGAGCCCCAGACACTGTTTCCGAGTGTCCGTAGCAAAACCCCGCATGATGACTGTGATAAGTCGAGCCATCTCTACTGTGGACCCCATATGCATGTTGCCAAGGGAATGTCTCCATCGGGTGACATTCCCGGGGGCCGTCCGTCGTCCTGACAATTGTGTGCAATAATGGCATGTATAGCGAAGAGCAGGATAGATACCTGTGGCTTTCGCAAAGCCATGCTGGTAGGGAACACCCGTCATACAGATCTGAGCCCAAGCAGTGGAGACCTCTGCAGAAGTGAAGTCCCGAACTGCTGTGGTGTAGGCGGGCGTATCCAGCTCCTCTCTCTGCCAGATACCCAAAGCGATGCCGAACTCGGCCATGCTCATCGACCGATCTATTCCGCCTAAGCGGAATGTGATCTGCTCCTGATGGCATGCAAAGGATGCATAGAACTCACATACCAGCTCCAGGTACGTGGGTGATGCGATTCCGGTTGACATACTAAATAGGTGTTATTTTACCCTATGTCGATTATGATTAATTAAGGACTGTGATTGACTAATTGTCACGTTTAGTCTTATGGTGTCACTTAATCAGCCAGAATCTAAGGCAGAGTACCTATCGTGTAGCTAGTCTATTGGAAAGTATCTACGATTTTACTAAGTTAATTATCGTACTCCCAGGGAAGTGGCAACGACTTAGTAGTAACTAGCCTCTTATCCTAACTCTTATCTTATGATCCAGTTATGCAATCTTCATCAAATACTTTGATGAGAGGGTGATCCATTCTCCACTAGGTTCAAGTCTAATTAATCCTAAAAGTGTTTTAAAGATGAGTTCTGATTCTATGCTATACTGTCCCTATATGTTGATTGACCTGTCTTCGAGTATTTTAGATGCATCTTAGCCTGGAATGCAACTATGTTCTGTGTCTAAAGGTGTACCACATCTGAGGTCTCTACACTACCGCCCCATCGTTAAGGTAAACGGCCCTACTCACGGCCCAGACTAAAGTCAGCAATGAACGGTACCCTATGTCACTTCGGGATCATGCTGCTCGTCGCAAAACCGCCGGCATAACTCTCTACTCAGCCTACCTAGACTACTCATAAACAAGCCAGGTGTTCAGCATGTTATTTTATCTAGTATGGCAGACACCAATACTAATTGATGCCTGTTAACTAAACAGGTTATGAATAGACCGTGTTAGGAATTGTCTATAACCCTAGTTTTTAGTTTAAAAGAGAATTACATTAGACATGCAGACATAATGAATATTTAGCAGGTGGCTATTTCCGGAAAACATAATAACTTCAACATACAAAACAACTATTCATAAAATCATAATCTGATATTCATAATTGATGTTTAGGACAAAGCAATAAAACATATAAGAGAGGGGTATGGGGACTGATGCCATAAAGAAATCACCCTTTACTTAGTCTCGCCTACAGAGCGTACTGCTGTATACGTCGTATTGCCCGCCCTGACTCTGCTCGCCAGAACCTTCGGAGGACGCTTCCTCAGCCTAGTAGCTAGACTTTACCTTACATCCTGGGCTTAAGCCTAGCCTTGTGGACTGACTCTTCGAACGCCTAGAGCTCTCTTAGGGTCTCCTAACGAAACCCCGGGTATTCTATGAATACCAGAAACGAACCTATCTATAGAAACCTAAGATCTGAGACTATTTCTCAGAAACTAAAAACAAACACTAATAAGAAAGAAAACTGAGATCCGAGTCTCTGAGTGAGTTGTGTACTGGAAAACTGTACACTGGAAACCACTTAATGACTCAGATCGAGTGGAGAGGGATGATTTCAACTGCTGGAGGCCTGGGGTATTTATAGCAGCTTCCCGGAGTGAAAAATTCTAAAAAATTCGATGTGGGACAGCTTCTGGCGGCTCGGGACGCCCGTCCTGATTTGTTGACCAGGTTCGGGACGCCCGTCCCGGACCTTTGACCGGGTGAACATTTCCAAAAATTGCATTTTTGCCCCAGAATTTGCTGTTTTCGTCTACTTTTCACCTGACACTTCCAAAATCATAAAAACCGTGAAATCAAGTAAATATTAAACAATTAATGTCAATTTACTCTCAATTTCACATTAAAACATACATAAAAACATGTTAAAAATGTGATACGATTTTAGCGTATCAGATAACCCCACACTTAGCTTTTTGCTTGTCCTCAAGCAAAGTCTACATGGAGTTAGTGATTTTAAACCGTAGTGCAGTCACTTAAATTCTTAGTCATGTTTTTATTCCAAAAATTCTTCAGACAATTCTTAACACAGGTCTGATTGGTTAGGTTGCTATGACAAGGTCTCAAATGTCTCTAGTAGTTTGTTATGATTAGGCAGAAAACAAATCAACAACTAGGTGGACTTTTTCTTAGTCACAGGGTCTTCCTGATGTGTAGTGTGTGTACTAGTCTAGACCAGATAGTCAACACAATGAACTCTTATCTTAACTGCTACCAGATAATACTTCGACCTATCGCTAGACATACTGACAACAGATAACTTTCTGAGTTCTGAGCTTTGGTGATCAGATTTTTAATGTTTTAGCACTTAGTTATTTTCTTTAGATTCAGGGTATTTCGAGTTTGCTTAGAACACGTCAACTTCAACTACCCATGTAGCGAGTCCCACTCCGATGACTCCCAGATCTACACGACCTTAGGGCATCAGGCTTTAAGTTCCCCGAAGGAGTGCTCGAGTAGCGAAGGCCGCTGGCAACTACCCTATTGTAATTAACTCCTTAAGTTCTTTTCACTTTTAGCTCAGAGTCTCATCTAGTCATTCTAACTGCCAATATATCCACAACTGGTCTCATTTTATCTAGTTAAGTCTCGAATAGGCAATTGGTTGAGGTCTCTAATCCAGACAAGGTTGTGCTCAGTTATCAGGAATTCCCTATTCCTAATCAATTAGTCCAAGATAGCTATCAATTATCTCCTACTAACCATAACATACTACCTACATATCAGACATAAGCAATTGTTTAACCAAGCATACTGCATTTAGAAGTCTGAAAGACGGAAAAATTTTGAAATTTTTTTGGAAGGGTGTGAAAATACAGGGAAAACAAGCAAAAGCATGCGAAAATTTTTTCAAACTGCTACAGTGCACCGTGCACTGCTACCCCCACCTTAAGTTTGGCACTGTCCTCAGTGTTCATGCATATCTAGCTACCCCACACTTATTTGAAACAAGAAATAAAACAGAAACGATTCTTACCCCACACTTATTCGACTAACTGAGGGTAAGAGAGAAAATCAGGCAACAAACAGGAAGGATAGCAAACAAAACACAAAACAATAAAATAAAAGGAATATGAGGATTAGAAAAACTCCCTTCATGTCGCGAACAGAAGGGTCTTCTCTGATCTGTCAATTGGCTCTTCACCTTAGCCATGTGCTATTGCTGAGGTGTTCTTGACTCTGCAAGCTCTAGATATTGGAACGGATGACGCCAGCTCCAATCCTTCATTGTCGAGCTCTAGGTAGTGGCATATCCATTTGATGAATGACTCACGCCCCAAGGACTGTTTCCTCGAATCATCTACAAAGTTTCTCGTAATCGTAGCAACGTGTCCAGAAGGAACGTGTCTAGGAATGAGACTTCTTTGGATTGGTGTGCCTACCTGCCAATGTTAGTAAAGGTATTGCATGCAAGTCTCGAATGGAAGAAAAGATACCTGAAGTTTTGGCGAAGCTGTGGTGGTAGGGGGCTCCAGTTGTGTAGATCTGGGCCCACGTATTTGAGACTTCCTCGATGAAGTTTCTCACAGCTGATTGGTATGCAGGGAATGCAAGCTCCTCCATTGCTCTGCTCCCGACACAATGCCAAATTCCTCTATATCTGCCGATCGTTCGTTACCTCTTGGTAGATCACTTGCTTGCACTGATCTGGCTTTAATTGTTGCCAGTATCTCATCTATTGATTCTGCGAGTGTGGGTTTTTCTGTGGTGGTGTCTTCTGAAAGTTTCCAGCTTCCGAATTACTCCTCAGCTAAATCCCGTACGATTCCTCTAGTTGGGATTGTATGCATTTCCCATTGGAGCAGCATTCTGCAGTAACCTACTCCTACCTCTTTTGGAATGGTCAGTCATTCCCATAGCAATCCCTGCTAAAGTGTGGTACTTAGCAAACTTCACATATTTGATACACAGACTGAACATTTCTTCCTAAGACATTGGTACTCTGAATATGGAAAACAACTAGAATCTGCACATGACTTTAACATCATTAGTAGGTAATGCCTGTGGTTCATGCTATTTTCGAAAAGTGTTCCACGACTACTATGATGTAATTATTTTCATAAGAAACCTATTGTTTTTAGACAAGACCACATAAGATCGGAATTTTATCACATATGAACTTTCTTATCATGTTTCTGTCCTAAAACAATTCTTACTACATAATTACATCACATATTCAAAAAGCATATTTCAATCAGGTGATGTCATAATGGGTGCAGTAGTTCCTTTTGGTTTAAAAGATCTCATGCAATTATCAGCAAAATAAAAGGAACATCCTTTTTTCAATAGAACATTCAAAGGTCTGGCTACTAAGGAAAAATTATTTCATAACTCGTCCTAATAAAGCCGGTATGACTCTAAGAAAAATTCTAAAATGGAATTTCTTTCCAGATTAAACCCTGAGCCAACATTTTACAACTCAGAACAAAATATATTTTATCCTCATTTCCATTTTTATTTCTTCGAAATTAGTTAAAGGAAGAAAAACACGAAAAAGAACAACTAAGAAAACAACTAAAAAAAAACAAGAGATAGGGAAAAGGAACAACTCACCATTGAGCAAGAAAGATACATTCCTTTTGGGATTTTAAATTTTAAAATTTTTTTTTTCCTCTTTTTTTTTTTCGAAAGCAGTTAAATTTCCTAAATATGGTTTTAGAATGATTTTCTAAAATTTGATTATCCTAAGTGTCTTAATTTCAGATATTATCTAAAATTAATTAGTTATGATAACCCTATATTTCAGAAATTGATTGTCTAACTAGTATAACATAAGTGTTGGGTCTAAAGTCTAGGTTACTACCGTTACCTATCATAAGTATCTAGAATTTTGATCGGTGTCTAGAATTTTGATCAGGAGTCCTAAATTCATTATGATATTTCCCCGGCAACGGCGCCAAAAATCTGATGCGATTCCGGTTGACGTACTAAATAGGTGTTATTTTACCCTATGTCGATTATGATTAATTAAGGACTGTGATTGACTAATTGTCACGTTTAGTCTTATGGTGTCACTTAATCAGCCAGAATCTAAGGCAGAGTACCTATCATGTAGCTAGTCTATTGGAAAGTATCTACGATTTTACTAAGTTAATTATCGTACTCCCAGGGAAGTGGCAACGGCTTAGTAGTAACTAGCCTCTTATCCTAACTCTTATCTTATGATCCAGTTATGCAATCTTCATCAAATACTTTGATGAGAGGGTGATCCATTCTCCATTAGGTTCAAGTCTAATTAATCCTAAAAGTGTTTTAAAGATGAGTTCTGATTCTATGCTATACTGTCCCTATATGTTGATTGACCTGTCTTCGAGTATTTTAGATGCATCTTAGCCTGGAATGCAACTATGTTCTGTGTCTAAAGGTGTACCACATCTGAGGTCTCTACACTACCGCCCCATCGTTAAGGTAAACGGCCCTACTCACGGCCCGGACTAAAGTCAGCAATGAACGGTACCCTATGTCACTTCGGGGTCATGCTGCTCGTCGCAAAACCGCCGGCATAACTCTCTACTCAGCCTACCTAGACTACTCTAACAAGCCAGGTGTTCAGCATGTTATTTTATCTAGTATGGCAGACACCAATACTAATTGATGCCTGTTAAACTAAACAGGTTATGAATAGACCGTGGTTAGGAATTGTCTATAACCCTAGTTTTTTTAAAAGAGACTTACATTAGACATGCAGACATAATGAATATTTAGCAGGTGGCTATTTCCGGAAAAATAATAACTTCAACATACAAAACAACTATTCATAAAATCATAATCTGATATTCATAATTGATGTTTAGGACAAAGCAATAAAACATATAACAGAGGGGTATGGGGACTGATGCCATAAAGAAATCACCCTTTACTTAGTCTCGCCTACAGAGCGTACTGATGTATACGTCGTATTGCCCGCCCTGACTCTGCTCGCCAGAACCTTCGGAGGACGCTTCCTCAGCCTAGTAGCTAGACTTTACCTTACATCCTGGGCTTAAGCCTAGCCCTGTGGACTGACTCTTCGAACGCCTAGAGCTCTCTTAGGGTCTCCTAACAAAACCCCGGGTATTCTATGAATACCAGAAACGAACCTATCTATAGAAACCTAAGATCTGAGACTATTTCTCAGAAACTAAAAACAAACACTAATAAGAAAGAAAACTGAGATCCGAGTCTCTGAGTGAGTTGTGTACTGGAAAACTGTACACTGGAAACCACTTAATGACTCAGATCGAGTGGAGAGGGATGATTTCAACTGCTGGAGGCCTGGGGTATTTATAGCAGCTTCCCGGAGTGAAAAATTCTGAAAAATTCTATGTGGGACAGCTTCTGGCGGCTCGGGACGCCCGCCCTGATTCGTTGACCAGGTTCGGGACGCCCGTCCCGGTTCAGGACGCCCGTCCTGGCGGTTTGACCGGGTCGGGACGCCCGTCCCGGACCTTTGACCGGGTCAACATTTCCAAAAATTGCATTTTTGCCCCAGAATTTGCTGTTTTCGTCTACTTTTCACCTGACACTTCCAAAATCATAAAAACCGTGAAATCAAGTAAATATTAAACAATTAATGTCAATTTACTCTCAATTTCACATTAAAACATACATAAAAACATGCTAAAAATGTGATACGATTTTAGCGTATCAGTGGGCTCTGTGACGATGAATACTCGACTGTAGGGTAGTACATCGAGTAGGCGTCTGACCTCAGCCTCTACTCCCAGTGTCTGTACTGCTGCCCAATCCAGCGTTCTGCCCGTCAGTATCGTGCGTCCGATGTATCCGTGACATCTCTCCTGATATGCTGTGCTGGAGGGAAACAGCATAAAAGGATGTGTCACTGAGGTAACTGTCATAGTGGATGTGGTACGAGCACGTTTGGCAGCCATTTGGTTTGAAAGTGTTTGAGAGACTTTTGGGGAGTTTAGGTAGGAAGGAAGGTTCGTATTCGAATTCTGGAGGTGAATTTGAATTCCAAAGGGTGAAATTAGGCTAGGGAAAGATTTCGAAATTTTTGGCGGGAAATTCGAATTTTGGAGGGAAATTAGAATTTGGAAGGAAATTTAAAATTTAAATTTTGGAGGGAAATTTGAAATTTGAAATTTGAAAAGTTTGCCAAAAGAGAGAGAGTTATTTGAGAGAGGTGGATTTTTGGAAGTGAATTTTGAGGGAAAAATGAAAAAATTGAGATTTTATAGACGGGGAGGCCTTCGGGACGCCCGTCCCGGAGGAAGGACTCCCGTCCCGCTGGACGCCCGTCCAGAATTGGGACGCCCGTCCCAGGTTGCCTCGGGACGCGTGCCAATTCCGAAAATATTATTTTTTTTTCTAATTCCTGCAAATCTCAGTATACCAAAAATAATCATAATTTTTAACAAGGCCTCCTGTTTATCCAATGAAATTCAGAAGTTGTTAAAAAAAAACACTCTATGCAAAAATTCCTCAGTCTCACTTTTTCGAAAATCATACTACCCTAATTTTATTCCTATTTAAATTCAGCAAGAAAAACAAAAATTTGAATTTATACAATTTAGTTAATGAAAAATAAACTGTAATTGCAAAATTTTCGTTTTTCATAGAAATAAAATGTCTGAAGAAAATTGTTGAAAATAAAGGACCCTTTAAAAATGTTTGAAAAATAGAAAAAATATGGGTCAATTATTCAAGTTTCAGTTCAAACTTATTATTTGCTGAAAATAAAAGTAAAAGAATCTTCCCTTTTTAACGAATCCTGTCTCTGATCTCCTGTAGTTCTGTCCGAATGCTTCGCATCTCTTGCAGTTCTGCTTGTATGTTGCGCATTTCCTCCTGCTGGTTCCTTTGTTCCTTCAAGATTTCCATCATCTCTCGGAGTAATTGCACATTTTGGCATTCTATTGTAGTTCTGAGTTGGGTTACTTCAGAACTTAAGGTTAGAACAGCCTGATATGATCGTCTTAGTCCGCCCGGTATTGTCTGAGTCATAGCGCTAATCCTGTGAGATATAGCATCTACCCGGGCAGCCAAGGCTGATTGAGAACTGTCAGTGCTATCCTCTGATGAAGGTGGTTGGTCGTTAGGTGCGGGGGATGCAGGAGTATATTCAGGAGATTTCGGGGTGTACTCGGGAGATTTAGGAGTATATTCAGGAGATTTCGGGGTGTATTCGGGAGAAGCAGGAGTGTATTCGGGAGAAGAAGGAATTGTTTGGATTTCTGGGGAAGTGTTATGTTCTACTTCGTCCAGAGTATCCTGGGCTCTTGTTCCCTTCATTTCTGAGTGCAAAGTCTGGTTAAAAATAACAAATAACAAACATAGGAAAGTGAAGACAACCGAGAAAAATATTTTAGGGATTTTAAAATTTATTTAGAAAGCAGGTAAATTTCCTCAATATGGTTCTAGAATAATTTTCTAAAATTTGATTATCCTAAGTCTCTTAATTCCAGATATTATCTAAAATTAATTAGTTATGATAATCCTATATTCAGGAAAGTGATTGCCTAACTGGTATAACATAAGTGTTTATCAAAAGTCTAGGTTACTACCGTTACCTATCATAAGCCTCTAGAATTGTGGCCAATAATCCTAAATTCATTATGATATTTCCCCGGCAACGGCGCCAAAAATCTGATGCGATTCCGGTTGACGTACTGAATAGGTGTTATTTTACCCTATGTCGATTATGATTAATTAAGGACTGTGATTGACTAATTGTCACGTTTAGTCTTATGGTGTCACTTAATCAGCCAGAATCTAAGGCAGAGTACCTATCGTGTAGCTAGTCTATTGGAAAGTATCTACGATTTTACTAAGTTAATTATCGTACTCCCAGGGAAGTGGCAACGGCTTAGTAGTAACTAGCCTCTTATCCTAACTCTTATCTTATGATCCAGTTATGCAATCTTCATCAAATACTTTGATGAGAGGGTGATACATTCTCCACTAGGTTCAAGTCTAATTAACCCTAGAAGTGTTTTAAAGATAAGTTCTGATTCTATGTTATACTGTTCCTATATGTTGATTGACCTATATTCGAATGTTTTAGATATATCTTAGCCTGGAATGCAACTATGTTCTGTGTCTAAAGGTGTACCACATCTGAGTCTCTATGCTACCGCCCCCTATCATTAAGGTAAACGGCCCTACTCACGGTACGAACAAAGACAGTTATGAAAGCCCTATGTCACTTTCGGGATCACTCTGAAGGCTCGTAATCGCTGGCATAACGCTCTACTCAGCCTACCTAGACTACTCTAACAAGCCAGGTGTTCAGCATGTTATTTTATCTAGTATGGCAGACACCAATACTAATTGATGCCTGTTAAACTAAACAGGTTATGAATAGACCGTGGTTAGGAATTGTCTATAACCCTATTTTAGTTTAAAGAAACTACATTAGACATGCAGACATAATGATTATTTAGCAGGTGGCTATTTCCGGAAAAATAATAACTTCAACATACAAAACAACTATTCATAAAATCATAATCTAATATTCATAATTGATGTTTAGGACAAGCAATAAACATATAAGAGAGGGGTATGGGGATTGATGCCATAAAGAAATCACCCTTTACTTAGTCTCGCCTACAGAGCGTACTGCTGTATACGTCGTATTGCCCGCCCTGACTCTGCTCGCCAGAACCTTCGGAGGACGCTTCCTCAGCCTAGTAGCTAGACTTTACCTTACGTCCTGGGCTTAAGCCTAGCCTTGTGGACTGACTCTTCGAACGCCTAGAGCTCTCTTAGGGTCTCCTAACGAAACCCCGGATATTCTAT
Organism: Asclepias syriaca; assembly: GCA_027405835.1. Lineage (NCBI taxonomy): Eukaryota > Viridiplantae > Streptophyta > Magnoliopsida > Gentianales > Apocynaceae > Asclepias > Asclepias syriaca. Next base: position 11,892,706 of record CM049929.1, on the reverse strand, counting down.
GAATATCGGAAACGAACCTATCTATAGAAACCTAAGATCTGAGACTATTTCTCAGAAACTAAAACAAAACACTAATAAGAAAGAAAACTGAGATCTGAGTCTCTGAGTGAGTTGTGTACTGGAAAACTGTACACTGGAAACCACTTAATGACTCAGATCGAGTGGAGAGGGATGAATTCAACTACTGGAGGCCTGGGGTATTTATAGCAGCTTCCCGGAGTGAAAAATTCTGAAAAATTCGATGTGGGACAGCTTCTGGCGGCTCGGGACGCCCGTCCTGATTCGTTGACCAGGTTCGGGACGCCCGTCCCGATTCAGGACGCCCGTCCTGGCGGTTTGACCGGGTCGGGACTCCCGTCCCGGGTTCGGGACGCCCGTCCTGGACCTTTGACCGGGTCAACATTTCCAAAAATTGCGTTTTTGCCCCAGAATTTGCTGTTTTCGTCTACTTTTCACCTGACACTTTCAAAATCATAAAAACCGTGAAATCAAGTAAATAGTAAACAATTAATGTCAATTTACTCTCAATTTCACATTAAAACATACATAAAAACATGCTAAAAATGTGATACGATTTTAGCGTATCAGGTATCAATCCACGATGAACAGCCTTCCGACTGATCTGCTTCCAAAACTTAAGTGTGGGGTAGCAGTGCACGGTGCACTATAGCAGTTTGCAAAATTTTTCGCATGAATTTGCTTGTTTTCCCCGTATTTTCACACCCTTCCAAAAAAAAATTTCAAACTTTTTCCGTCTTTCAGACTTCTAAATGCAGTATGTTTGGTTAAACAATTGCTTATGTCTATGATATGTAGGTAGTATGCTATGGTTAGTAGGAGATAGTTGATAGCTATCTTGGACTAATTGATTAGGAATAGGGAATTCCTGATAACTGAGCACAACTTTGTCTGGATTAGAGACCTCAACCAATTACCTTTCAAGACTGAACTAGATGAAATTAGACCAGTTGTGGACGTTTTGACAATTAGAATAACTGGATGAGACTCTGAGCTAAAAGTGAAAGGAAACAAAAGAAGTTAATCAAAGTAGGGTAGTTTGCCAGCGGCCTTCGCTACTCGAGCACCACTCCTTCGGGGAATTTAAAGCCTGATGCCCTAAGGTCGTGTAGATCTGGGAGTCATCGGAGTGGGACTCGCTACATGGGTAGTTGAAGTTGACGTGTTCTAAGCAGACTCAAAATACCCTAAATCTATAAAAAAATAACTAAATGCTAAAACATTAAAAATCTGATCACCAAAGCTCAGAACTCAAAAAGTTGTCTGTTGTTAATATGTCTAGCGATAGGTCGAAGTCTTATCTGGTAGTAGTTAAGACAAGAGTACATTGTGTTGACTATCTGGTCTGGACTAGTACACACACTACACATCAGGAAGACCCTGTGACTAAGAAAAAAGACCAACCTAGTTGTTGATTTGTTTTCTGCCTGATCATAACAAGCTACTAAAAACATCTGAGACCTTGTCATAGCAACCTAACCAGACAGACTGTATTAAGACTTGTCTGAAGAATTTTTGGAATAAAAACATGACTAGGAATTTAAGTAACTTCAGGTAGACTTTGCTTGAGGACAAGCAAAAGGCTAAG